>CAUYLG010057556.1:0-16931 GCA_963573385.1 Cacajao melanocephalus
GAACTGATCCCATGGTCTGGGCCGAGGTCTCCCAGGCCACAGAGGAGAAGAGGGAGGGGTCTGTTCTGTTCTGTGTGTCTGGCAGGAAGGATGGGGGAACTTTTCTGGGAAAGCATTTTTGAAATCAAATCGGACTGGAACTATCTGACATAAAATGGGGATGAATGAAAGCCTCCCATATTATGATAGAGGCTAGTGGGTGGGGAACAGGGCAAGTGGATTGGGATAGCGAGAATCCTAGATTCCATGGGCATGGTTTGGAGGTACAACACATTGTTGGTAAGATGGTGGCTAAGGGACAAGGAAGCCTGGATGTAAACACTTGAGATTGGTGTTGGATCCCTCTTCCTTTCTGTTCTCCTCAACCCAGTGTTGAGGGGAGGTCAGGGCAGCACTAAAGCGAATGTTCTATTCAGTTTCTGAATAGGGGCTTGTGTACGTCAGAGAAAGACAGAATGCACGCATTTCTGTGTTTCTCTTTGTCTCATTCTTAATCCCAAGGCTATTAGTCCTAGTTACCATGGGAACTGAAGCTGAGTGTCTGACGCATACATTGGACTGTGGGAGAAAATTTGATTTGGTCCCTCATTTCAGTAATCATCCATTTCCAACCTTCACTCTTTTTGCCATATTTAATTGTGGTAAAACTATTATAATACAAATGCTTCCGATCTACATTAATATTTCACTTGCATGCTTACAGTTTGTACAGAATTTTTGTTCATTAATATCACATGGTATCTTCATTGTCGTGTTTAGAAGGCATAGTGTTATTCTTTGAACAAAATAATTTTTCAACAATAAGTACATTTTCAAAGGAAACTTAATATCATTACCATAAGTGGAAATCCAACATCTCTTGTCATAAACAGAAGTTACTGTAAAAAACAAATGTAAGGGAAGCAAAATGTATCATTTAGGAAAATGTGTCTTACACTTGTTCCTGTTTCAATCAAATGATGCACCTGCCCTCATTTTGTGTACCATATGGGTACAATTTCGGTAAATTTTATCAATGTGAGGCAGTCCTCTGTAGCCCAATTCCCTCTGGATGTGTGGACAACGTTTAATTGCTGGAGCTACAAAACTGGGAATAACAGTGGTCATAGCATGGTACTGACTTCCCCTGTAGGGGAACTGACTGGATGACGAGATGGCCTTTCCCAGGCATCCTTGGAGTCATTATACCTTTTAAAATGATGAGAACTGGTTTGTGAATGTTTCCCTTGCCGGTTCAGGGTACACGGATTGTTAGCGATCTGGACAGAGGCCATGTTCATTTCCTCTGTAGCTCTCATACCTTGTACAGTATTTGGTAAAGACAGAGTTGTCAAAAAAAGTGTGTCAAATAAGCTTCCTTCTTTGAAAATTCTGTTCCTTCTTCCGGGAATATCATTCCCACAGCTTTGATGGTTGATAACCTGCAACTCATCCCTTAAACATGGAGCAAGTGCTCCTGACTACATCAGGAAGCTGTTTCTTCCCTCCTCTTTCTTCCTGTAAGGAAGGTAATATTCATTATGATAAGTATCAATGCCTATGAGGCTTATCTCTCCCACCAGACGCTGAACTTCCCAATGGCAGTAACTACTTCTCATCCACCTTTTTGAAGGCTCTTCAATTTTTATAGAACCTTTCGTTCTATTGAAGAATGTCACATGTGGGTTCTGTTTTCAAACCAGATTGGGCGTTCTTATGGTAAGAGGAAGCCTGACATCGAATCTGTATGCCATGTGACGCTACAGTCATCAGTCCTAGTGCCCCAGCAAGCCCTTCCATAGTCACTAAGCTGTGAAGATTGTCAAAATAGTGAAGCCTCAGTTAAGCCTCTTCCTTCCCCCAGGTTTCATTTTCTGGACTCCAGACTTTATTATCCACTTTAAAGACTAAATATGCATTTCACTGTCTGGAAGAAAGAATAGAAATTTGACAGAAAATTGCTTCTTAATCACCCTATGTTTTGCGAAAAATATTTGGGTTCAGACATATTTTGTGCACCTCTTATCAAATCCACTTTTGGAGAAATTTCATCTAAAGTTCTGCAAACCTCTTTGAATTCCTTGTGGTAGATGCAAATGGGGAGGGAGACAGGATCGGCAAGAAGGTGAAGGGATGACCTGGGAGATAAGAGGTGCACAAGATGATATCTGACCCCACTATCCATCCATTTTTCATTCTACTCCTAGCAGGTGCCTCCACCTCACGACCACCTGGAGAAGAACACCTAGAGAAAAGAAAACCTTCCAGACTCAGTCAATCCACACCCCCTTAGTCTTTGAGGTTCACGAAACTTAAGTAACTTGTTCAAACTCAACTAAGTCATTCTATCAGACCAATGTTACCCAGAAACCAAAGGCAGAAGAGGACAGCACAAGAAAAGTTTACTACAGAGCAATGTCTTTTATAAATATAGATGAAAATGCCCTCAACAAAATCAAAAGGAGAGACTGGCAGAACAGATTTTTTAAAAATGCTCCAATTATATACCGTCTAGAAGAGGTGTGCTTTACTTCAAAGACATAAATTGCTTAAAATAAAAGCATGGAAAAAGTATGCCGTGGAAACAATCAAGAAAAGAGAGTTCGAGTGGCACTACTAATATTCTCTGAGACAAAAACATACTCGAAGACAATTCCATTTAGATACAGAGAAGGACATTTTCTCCTGGTAAAGCACTCGATCCATCAAGAAGATATAATGATTATTATAAAAATATATAGGCGCATAATAATAGTGCCACCACAATACGCGAAGCAAAAATGGACACAGCTGAAGGCCGAAAGATGCACACAAGATTCCAGCCTTGTAGAATGCAGCTAAATTAGCTCTTAGATGTAAATGTATAGCTATAAATGCCTATATTAAAAAAGAGTAATGCTCTCAAACAGTTCTCCTAAATTTTTATGTTAAGACACAGGAGCAAGAAGGTTAAACTAACCCAAAACAAGCAGGAAGAAGGAAATAAGGACTGCTAGAGTGATATAAACACAAAGAAAATAGGAAATAATAGACAGAAAAAGACAAAAGTTGGTTCATTAACAAAGATCAATAAAATTGACAGGCTCTTGCCAGACTAAGAAAAAATAGAAAGGATACACATTACAAAAACCAAAACTAGAATATAGGATATTAATACAATCTCACAGAACTAAAAAGGTTATGGGAAATACTGTGAACACCAAAATTAGATAACCTAGTTGAAAAGAACAAGTGTCCAGAAACACACAAATTACTGAAACTGCCTAAAGGAGAAATAGAAGATTTGAATATATTTACAACAAGTAAAGGGACTGAATTACTGACAGATATATTCCCCCAAAGAAAAGTCCAGGGTTAACTGGTGAATTCTACCAAACATTTAAAGAACACTTAACACCAAAGCTTCACAAGATTGCTAGGAACAGAAGGTGGCACTCCCAGCTAGAATTTGAGCCTAGCTTTAACCAAATTCCAAAATTAGACAAGGCATCAGAAGGAAATAATTAACAGGATTACAGATGAATATCTGTTATGTATACACAAATCTCCTCCACTAATCACACACATACCAAATCCAGCAACGCACACACACACACATACATACACGGATTATACACGACACCAAGTGGAACTTGTTCTAGGAATGTAAGGTTGGTTGGTTCAACATACAAAAATCAATCAATATAATATACTACACTAACCAAATAAATTTTCATATTATCATTTCCGTAGACACAGAAAAAAACTTCTGACAGATCCAAGATCATTTTACAATTAAAAAACTATGAAGAAACAGCAGAGAAAAGGCACTTCTGCAACTCAGTAGACTCTACCAAAAACCCACAATTGCCATCATGCTTAACGGTGAATGGCTGAAAACTTTCACCCTCAACAAGCAACAACGTGTGTTCTCACCACTTCTACTTAACATTGTACAGGATCTTCAACCTAATGCATTTAGGCAAGAAAAAGAGACAGCAGATCTCCAGATTTAAAAGGAATCAATAAAAGTATCTCTGCTCACAGATGACATGATCCTGTACATAGAAAACACTGAAGAAGCCAGAAAAGAAAATACTATTAGGACGAGTCATCGAGTTTATTCCATATAAACTAGGGGGTTAGGAGAGGGATAGCGTTAGGAGACTTACCTAATGTAGATGACGGGTTGATGGGTGCAGCAAACCACCATGGCACGTGTATACCTATGTAACAGACCTGCACGTTCTGCACATGTACCCCAGAACTTAAAGTATAATTAAAAAGAAATTAAAGAAGACCTAAAGAAATGCAAAGGTGTCCCTTATGCATAGATGGGAAGACTCTGTGTCATTAAAATGGTAACAGTCTACAGGTGGATCTGCAGATACAAAGTACTCCCTGTTAAAAATCCCACCGGGATTTTCTTGCCATAGTTGACAATCTGATACTAACATTCCCATGGCAATGCAAGGGACCCAGAAAAGCCAAAACAATCTTGAAAAAGAGCAGGGATGGAGGACTCACATGTCTCTATTCCAAACCTACTGCAAAGCTCAAGTAATCAATGTGTTGTGGTACTGGCATAAATATAGGCATATATACGAGTGTCCTAAAAATGCAAATTTTAGAAATAAAACTTTTCATTTCAGTTCAATGGATTTTCGACAAGTATATCAAGGCAATTCAAAGGGAGAAAGAATAGTGTTTTCCACAAAGGGTGCTGGGACAAATGATTATGCCCAGAGAGAAGAGTGAAGTGGACCCACCATTTCATGCTATGCCTGAAAATTAATTCAGAATGCATGATAGACACAAATCTAAGGGGAAAAACATGTAACTTTTGGAAGAAATTTTGGGGTAATCTTCATGACTTTGAAATGGGAATTGGCTTTGTAGATATGGCACTCACATCATGGGTGAAAAACATGAAACGCAGAGGAATTGCACTTCATTAAAATTAAATACTTTTGTGCTTCAAACCCCACTGTCAGGGACAGGGAAGGCAAATCATGAGATTATTGAAAAGACTGGAAAACCATATATCTCATATTTGACTCGATTTGCATTATCTAATAAACAAGACTGTGTAATAAAAAAGACCCACAGCCCAGACAAAAGTTGGCAAAGGGTTTTAATAGACATTTCTCTAAAGAACCTATACAACTGGCTAACGAGCACAAGACAAGATGCTGAAAAAACATCACTGGTCGTTAGGGAAATTCAAGTCAAATCTGCATTGCTATACCACCTCCCACTCACTAAGATGGCTGAAATTGAAAAGAGGGATGATAACGAACGTTGGCAAGTTTGTGGAGGAATTTGAATCTTAAGACATTTCTCATGGGATTGTAAGATGTTTCAATCACTTTGGGATAGGGTGCAGCAGTTCCTCCAAAAGTCGGAGTTCCTTTATGACCCAGCAAGTCCACTCTAGGAATCCACCCAAGAGAATTGAAAAGATAAGTCAGGTAAAATCCTGTACAAGAGTGCCCATAACAGCCTTATCCATAATGGCCAAAAAGTGAATGAATCTAAATGTCCATCAACAGTTGCAAGAGTAACCAATATGTGGTATTATTATTTGGCAGTTAATTGAGTGATTCATTGGTACGCACCACAACACTGATTAATCTGGAAAACGTAGTGCTTACTGAAGGAAGCCAGTCAAAAAGGTCATGTATTGTAGGATCCAATTTATAGGAAACGTTCAATACATGCAAAATCAGAGAGCCGGAAGATAGATCAGAGGGTGTCAGTGGTTTGAAGAAGAAGGGAGATTAGGTCACTTAAATACATATAGCTTTTTTTTAAATAAAAAAAATTCTTAAATTACATGGTTTTGATAGTTGCACGACTATTTCGGTTTATTTTATTATTTTATCGTGGTAAGAACACGTAACATGAGATCTGCCCTCAATAACATTTTAAGTGCAAAATACCATATTGTTAACCATAGGCACAGGGTTGCACAGCAGATCACAGTGACGTATTCTTCTTGCGCGAGGGAAGCTTTACACCCATATGACAGCAACTCTCTGTTTCCCCTTCCCTCCCAGTTCAAGCAGCCGACATTGCACTCTTGTTTTTATGAGTTTAATTGTTTTAGATAGCTGAAAAAATTAGAAACCGCATTATTTGTGTGTGTTGGCAGGAATTCCTTCTTCATGGAGGCTGACTAATGTGCCATTTTATGTATATACCACATTTTACATATCCATTCACGTGTTCATCAACGTTTAGGTTGTTTGAATCTTGATAGTTGGATGTAATGCTTCAATAAAGGTGGGAGTCCATACATGGCTTCAAGGCCCAGATTTCAATTCTTTTGGATATATACTCAACAGTGGGATTTCCAGATCATATGCTAGTTCTATTTTGAATTTTTTGAGGAACCACTCTGGTGTATTCCGTAGTGGCTGCGTGGTTTTACATGCGTACTCCAGTGTGCCCGGGTTGGAATTTTTCTACATCTCCTCCAACACTTGTTGTCTTTTGCTTTCTTTGATAATAGTTCAAAGTGTGAGCTGATACCTCACTGTGGTTTTGATTGGCATTTCTCTGATGTTTAGTGCTGTTCAACACTTTCTTATATACTGTTGGGCATTCGCACATCCTCTTTGGAGAAACGTTATTCGAGTCTTTTGCCCATTCTTTAGTCAGTTTTTTGTCTTCTTCTTTTTTGGTATTGAGTTGTAGGAGTTCCTTGTATAGCTTGGATATTAATCACTTATCATAGATATCCTTTTCAACTATCTTTTCCCATAAATCTCCTAGAAGGGAACATAAGTGAAAAGTTCCATGGCATTTGACTTGGAAATTACTTCTTGAGTATGACAAAAAGCACAAGCAACAAGAAGCCACTTTAGACAGGTGAGATTCAGTGTCTAACCAAAATCCTACGGTGAACCGAATGAAACAATCAACACAGTGAAAAGGCCACCTACAGAATGGGAGTTGCTCCACCTTTGAATATACTAACAACCACTGCACTGTACACTTTAAACGGGTGAAACTTGTGGTATCTGAATTATATCTTAATAAAGCTGTTTCTTTTAATGAAGGAGGAAAGAATCTCTGGAGGAATTCAAAATATTCATAAGTTATTCCTGAGTTAACATATGTGCTAATACATTAGGATACGAGTTGGAGGGATCTTTTCGAATTATTACAAAACGAAACATATACGAAGACTTCCAGAAGGCTGAAAAATATCAGTGTGGTAGGAGGTTTCCAAAGTGACCTCTCTGGCATAGCAGCAAGGTTGCAAGAACAATGTGAAAACAAAGCTATTTCTCAGGCGCGACCTTCGTGATTGTTTCTGTCTCAGACTCCCACGGATACCGCCTGCTTTCCGATCCTGGATATGCAGTCCTCTTATTGACTCCATGTGCAACCTTATATTCTTGCATCAGGTTTCTTTTCGGTTGAGCAATCGTGAGTGTTTTTCTGTTGTTTATAATGAAACATACTGATGGGTACACGAGGTGGCAGATGTAAGTGTTATTTACATCTACAAAGTGAAAGGAAATTTCGTAGAGAGAAAATGTAGAAAAGGAGGAAACAAAGCCACAATCTGGAGCATAGCAACAAAGAAGAGGAAGAGGAGCTGGGAAATAACTCAAACAATAGGCTCTACCCTGGAAGGAAGATCACCAGAAGAGAACGGTTTCGTGGAAATGTTTTCTTGGGATTTCTCTTGAAATCCACATGATTTCAAGAGACTGGCAGTGGACAGCAGGTTCAATGCTACTAGGAGGGCAAGCCAAGTCAGAAGGATGAGAATTGGATTTGACAGTATAAAAGTTACTAAAGAGCACGAAGAAAAGCGTATTTGGAGGACAGAAGGCCATGCAAGACATTAGAGGTGGAGATGAGGAAGTGGCGACAACTCACCAGTAAAGTTTTGCTGTGAAGGGCAGCAGGTGTGTGAGAGAACAGCTGGTGGGGAAGTGTCGCCAAGGGAAGGTACTTGCTTAACATGGAGGATGGAGGAGCGTAATTGTACACTGACGGGAATAAGCACTGGAGCAGGAGAACTTGAAGATGCAGAGAAACAGTGGACATCTGCAGGAATTCAAACTGTGAAAGGGTGAGGGGTAAAGGTGGGATCAAACAGAGAGGCTGGCTTTGTTAAAAATATGAGCGACCAGCCCCGTGATTCAGGCTCTCAGTTAAAGCCATGCGGGTAGCCTCCATCCCCAGGGATGGCCAAACTGACAATGAGGGATTGGCAGGGCAGAGATGTCCAGAGGACGAGGAAATGAAGTTTGAAGTCTATAGGATCCAGGCTGAGTAATGAAGGCTAATGTACACTGACAAATTCAAATTTTGAGAAAGGTATTGGTCAGAGATATTTTTAAATTTTTTTAAGGTTTAATTTTTATTTCTGCAGGTGGGGTCTTGCTGTGATGCCCAAACTGGTCCTGAACTCCTGGCTTCAAAGTGTAGTCTCGCAAAGCTCTGTCCAGTGATGCTGTCATAACTCACTGCAGCCTCGAACTCCTGGGCTCAAGTGATCCTCCTGCATCAGCGTCCGGAGTAGCTGAGACCACAGAGGTGTGCCACCGTATAAGGCTAAGTTTTTCTGTTTTTGTTTTTTTGGAGAGGAGGTCTCGCTACATTCACCAGGCTCGTGTCCAACTCCTGGCTTCCAGGAATCCTCCCGCCTCAGTGTCCTGCATAGCTGGGGTTATAGGTGTGAGCCCCTGCACAGAGCTGGGTGAGGGATAATGATGGGACACTCATAGCTCCTTAGTGTTTTGGTGATTGTCTCCGTGTGTTCATACGTTCACAGGGAGGTGGAGACATAGACAGATCCCATTATTGAGACATAAAGAAATCCCTGCACTGAAGCAGGTTAATGGAGGGGACTTTCTCCTTTCCAGGGGGATGAAAGGGCAGTGCTCAAAACAGGAAGAAAAGCCATGAACAGGGCTTCCGCTGAAATGGAATGTCCTCAGAAGACCTTATCTTTTCCGTGGGAGGCAGGGGACGGTTGATTCTTTTAGGATTCTAGAAGCATGGATACTTAGCCATCGCTCAGTAATAGTTTATTCCACTGTAATTTCATGTAGTCACTACTGACCCTTCACTGACATCTGTAACTGGCATAGCCTCTACAGTCCTGTGAGTGGTACGGTTGGGGATTTAAGGAGCAGAGCAGTTGAAGCGAAGCGTTGCCACCCTGGCATTGCCATTCCCCACGGGTCCTTCTCCAAGGGAAACTGGTCATGGTCATCCAGACAGAGACCAGCAGCCGACTGGATTTGAGCTCCCCTGAGAGGGCTGTGAACCACAGGGGAGTCACTGGCAGGTGGGTCCTCAGGAGGGCGTATGAGACAGGCCCCCTGACCAAAAGGAGACTGGACATCCCCTAATGTCCATGGGGGTCAGGAAGGTGGGAAGACCTTCCTGTGGTTCCTTCTGGTGTGGGGCATGGCTATGGTTGCGGGTCGCTGCATTGTGGTGAAGACGAGCTTACTTGGATATTTTGAACTGAAGGGTTACGGGATATGGAAAATGGCGGGCACCTGGGGCCCAGGAGGGGAGAATGCAGGTGGAGAAAGGGGCCTCAGAGACTCCCTGGAATAAATCGAAGGAAGGGAAGGGAAGTTGGGGGCCTATGCCCAGCTTTTGAGTTGCCATTTTCCACAATTTGACAGTGTAGGATGTCTCATGTCCCGCCTGGCACCCTGTTTGTCCAGCCTCTGGTAAGGGGAGCCAATACACAGGAGGCGGTGGGCTGCTCGGGAAGAGGGGCAGGGAAGAGGCCTCTCATTAGTTTGGCCGCTTGCAGAAGTGGGAGACTATCAAAACCGTGCCTCCTCTGAGCCTGCCCAAGGCCCTGGCGGAACAGGAGTGTGGCAGGAAGGGGGAGCCCTAGGAACTGGTCCCATGGTCTGGGCTGAGGACTCCTAGGCCACTGAGGAGAAGAGAGACTGCGTGTGTCCTCTGTGCCTCTGGCAGGAAGGATCGGGGAACCCTTCTGAGACAGTGTTTCTGAAATTGGGCTGGCTGCAGCTTTCTGTCAGAACACAGGGATGACTGGAAAACACTCCCCTACTACGGTAGAGGCCAGAGGGTGGGAAAGAGGAAGGTGAGTTGGGGTAGCAGGAATCCTAGGTTCCACAGGCATGGTTTGCAGGTACAATACATTGCTGGTAACATGGTGGCTCCGGAGCAAGGAAGCCTGTCTGCAAACCACGCAGGTGCACTTAGAGGATGGAGACATTCTGGATTCATGTCGGGCCCATCTTCATTTCTGTCCTCCTCCACCAAGCATTCAGGGGAGGGCAGGGTAGAACTAAAGCGAATGTTCTTTTCAATCCCCGAATAGGGGCTTGTGTACCTCAGAGGAAGACAGAACACGTACATTTCTCTGCGTTTCTCTTTGTCTCATCCTTAGTCCCTAGACCGTTAGTCCCTGTTGCCATGGGAACTGAAGCTGAGTGTCTGATGCATTCACTGGGCTGTGGGAGAAAAGCAGAGTCGGTCCTTGAAATAAAGGCCCCTGGGGGGAGAGGATTCTAGCAAGGCAGTCGCATGGAAAGAATTCACAACTCTCACAGATATATTGATCCCTGCAAGTATGAGTACACACACACACACACACACACACACGCTTCACCCTGAACAGATATGATGTACGGTGCATCACACTGGCTGGCCCATAGGGTTCTTGTGGGAGAGGCCGGGTCTCTGTAACCATGAAAGTGGTTGTAACTGGTGTAGTCAGGGAGGAATCCCAGGAAGGGGAGTGATTCCCTTAAACTTGCTTGTTGAAACCCATATCTGGCAGGGGAAAGGAGGATCTGGTGCAGAGCTTGGATTCCGCAGAGGTGGCTGTTGATGTGACCGGTCCCCCTGTTTGGGTGGGAAGGCTCTGAATGACACATGCGGCAGGGCAGGAGCTGTCCCACAGGGAGCTCCAGGTTGACCTGGGATGGGAATCCCCTCTTTCCCGTGGCAGGGTAGCGTTCCCAAAGCTGGCAGTCTTCTCCTCCTTACCCTTTCTCCCTCACTGCCCCTTCATCTTGCCCCTTCCTCATCTACCACCCTTTGGTAAAGGATCTCTCCCCTTGTTTCTTTTTCTTTACTCCCTCGTCCATTTCCTCTACACTCCTTCCCTCTTTCCTCCCTCTTCCTACCTCTCTTCAGCCTCCGTCATCGCCCCTCATCTCCCCTCTCTGCCCTCTCTCCTCCACGCTTTGTCTGTCCCCTTGTCCTCCCTCCGAGTTCCCATATCCCTCGCTGCCCTTCCTCTCCCTCTTTCCTTTCTCATGTTGTGCTCCCTGGTTTTCCCCTCCTTTTGCTTTTTCCTTCTCCCTATGCCATTCCCTCCCCTCAGCCTGCCCGCTCCCCCACCTCCCCATGCCACGTACTTGCCCGGTGACTAATCCTTAGTTCCTTCAGTGGTACTGGGCCTGACGTGGGCCCGAGTGTTTAGCTTTCAGCTTCAGAGGGCACCGTGTCCTAAAGTGAATCACCGACTTAATCATTCCTCCGCAAATTGCCATCAGTGATGTGAGGTTCAACGGCAAGGGCCTGTGAGAGCGCACAGGAAGGGAGCTCATTTCTGTGCTGGGCTCAGTGAAGAAAATGTCACTGACGCTAGCTCTTGTTCTGCCATCTACCGTCCTCTGCCTTCCATTTTATGCTGGGGGCAACTGCCCTCTTCGATCGTTTGCAGCAGGATGGGACTCCTCTCATGGTCTCCTGCCCTCCACAAGCCAAGGTGTGAGTTCTCATGAAGTCCAACTGGATGCCCATTCCCTGCAACCTGAGCACCCAACAGACCAAACAGCATGAGGGGTTGTTTCAACTCACCCGGGGACCCTTGTTCCTGCTCCCAGGTTCCCCTGGGCACCTTTGGTCACGTACTTCACTCACCCCTTCTCTTTCTCACTTTCGCTTCTCCCCTCTGTTTCCCATCCCTCCTTCCTGGCTGCATCCTTTCTTCTGAAGGCTTTACCCCGTAAAGACAAAGAAACTGGATGAGGAAGCAAAAGAAGGAAAGTAGCAGAAGATGGGAAGGAGACAGGCGAGTGACGTCTGACTTGGCTGCTTAAGAGAGTTTGACCCTTTTTGAGGGTGTGGGGCGTTCTCGCTCTGTCTGTCACCCAGGCTGGAGTGCAGTGGTGGGATTATACCTCCCTGCAGCCTCGAATTCCTGAGCTCAAGTGATTCTCCAGCCTCAGCCTCCCGAGTAGCTGGGACTACATGTTCATTTTTCTTTTTCATGTTTTCTGTTTTAGAGACGGAGTCTCACTGTGTTGTCAAGAGATCTTGAGCATCCGCCAGCAGTAGGGACAGCCGGAAAGCAACCGACTTATCCCCTCTCACCAGACCTTCCAACTGTCTGCCACACTAGCATTGCCATGTATCCCTGCACGTTGTTCGTAGTGGTGGGGGCTACAAATTTCACGATGGCTCTAGAAAGTGTACCTAAAAATCACGTAGACACCCAGGGGATCCCTCTCGACTCCTCCCAGCATGACAAATCTCTCTCCCCCAACTCTGGGAGACGGAGGACAAATGTCCTCTCTGCAGAGCATGAACCAGCAGATTTATAGGCGTCAGAACTTCAGGCTCACTTGAAGGCATACATCCTAACCCAGCATAGGGATTTCAGTTGCTGTCTAGAGACATCTTCAGTCCCTCACCTCCGCTGGAGTTTGACGTCCAGATTGCTGGCGTCTTGCTCCTTCTCAGAGATGCTGGAGAGTCTTCCTGTGTGATCTAAACTTCCCCATTGAGGAGACTTAGTAATAGGGGCGGCAAAGACCGCTGGAGCTTGCTTCATTAGTAAGCTCAAAATATTTTCTCATTTCAACGTTAGTTTTTCTTAGAGCCATGGATTTCTTAGGAGGCTGTTTCTTAATTTACAAACATATACGGGGGTGGGGGGAGTTGGAATGATCTTTTGTTATTAATTTCTAGATCCCATTGTGGCATCGTGGTCTGACAATATACGAATCACTAAAGAATCCTTAGTTTATGGATATTCCTGGGATTTTATTCATTTAAATATCTTTATGTACATTGTAGTGGAATAGAACGCAAAGATAGAGTTGCCCAAAAAATGAGGGTACCACTCAGTAAATGATTACACAGGAACGTTTGATCCCCTGCGATCTGGGTTAAGAAATGGTGTGCTGTGTGGCCGGCAGCCAAAAAGCACGCTCATGCCAGTCACTCTTGTCTTCCACCTCGGCAAATCTAACTACCCTTGAGCTTTGAACACTTGAAGGTAATTCTGCCTGTTTGTGAACACATTACATATAAGTAGAATCGTTACAGCACATATTTTATAATCTGGGTTTCTCTTGGCAACATTAGCTTTTTCTTTGAACTATTCACTTTTGTCGTGCTGTGTAGCTGAATTTCGTTTCTTTGCGTTCCTGCACAGTATTTTGATTTGTATGATGATGCCACAATTTGTTCATGCCTTTTATCTCTGATGGACATTTCAGTAGTTTCCAGTGCTGGAGTGTTAGTGTTTTTATCGTGGCGCACATTCACAAGCATGTCCTTTGTTTAACATGCGTATGCATTTAAGGCTGTTCTCGCAGGACCACCTTGATTACTTTTTCTTCCTTCATGGCACTGTAAGTGCTGACAGTGGATGTATCGGTTTTTTTTTTTTTTTCCTTCCTGTTCTCAGAGGGAAAGCTGTCAACATGTCACCAATGAGTATCCTTGTTTTTGTAGGCTTTTAAAGGGTATTTTAAAGGTATTCTGATGGAATCGAAAGAGTTCTTTTTTACTCGTAGTTGGCTAAGAGGTTTTATCATAAGTGTGTGGTCATTTAAAAAAATCAAACCCATAAAATAGCCTTTCTGCCTCCGTAGGGAATATCGTATTTTTTCTCTTTCGTACATTACTTCTGAGAGAGAGATTTTTCAAGGGCTGAACCGCTTCATTTCTAGAATAGTCTTGAGTTGTTTGTGATACGTTTTCCTTTATGGAGATTTAACTGATTTGTTTTGCTAATGCTTTACTCAAGATTTCTTCCTCTGTGCTTATGTGAAAGACAGGCCTGGGCATCTCATTTCTTACCGTGCCCTTTAAGGTTTATGCCTCATAAAATGGGGTGGGAATCATTTCCCCTTTTTTATGTTACCTGGCAAGAAGGTAAGACTGACATTCTTTCCTTTACAGATGTTTTGTAGAATTAATGGGTGGTGGCATCAAAGTCTGTAGTTTCCTGTGGCTGCTGCTGTTGTTTCCTTCAGATTCCACCCATCTGGAATCCGTAGGACAACTCAGATGTTTAGTCTGTTTCTGTCATTTTGTCGTATTTCCTTGGAATGTGTAAATGACATCCAGAGTTTCAGATTTGCGGGCATAAGGTTGTTCATGATTTGGGATAATGATCTCTTTAATGTGCTCGTGGTCCGTTGCCATGTGTCCTCAGCCACTGCAGACACTGGTTGCTTCATGATCTCTCTCCTTTTTATTGCCTTTTAATTTCATTTTCTTGCCAAATTGCTCTCTCAACTTCCAGGACTATGCTGAGAAGAAGAGGCAAAAGTGGACATTTGCCTTGCTCCTGATCTTAGAGGAAGAGTTTTCACTCTTTCGCCATCGAGTACAGTGTTCACGGTGAGTACTTTATATAGGGCTTTTGTGATGTTGAGGTTGTTTCCTTCTGTTCCAAGGAGTTTGAGTGTTTTTATCACAAAAGGTGTTGACTTTTGTCAGATGCTTTTAGTGCATCGATTGAGCCGATCATGTGGTTTTTTTCCTTGATTTTGTTGAGGCCGTATACTAAATTAATTGATTTTCATTGGTCGAAACTTCCTTGCATTCCACAAATAAAGCCCAGGTGGTCATGGGCTTTTCACGTGTTGTTGAACTGGGTGTGCTAGACTTTTGTTGAGTATGTATGCATAAATATTCTTTAGGGAGTGTGTGTGTGGGTGTGTGTGTGTGTGTGTGGGTGGGTGGGTGTTTGTGTGTGTTTCTGCTCCTAATTCCTCTTTAAATGTTTGGTAGAATCCTCCACTGAAGACATCTGGTCTTGGGGTGTTCTCTGTTGGGAGGTTGATGAGGACTGATTAAGTCTGCTTACGAGTTATCGAGATCTGCTGAGATTTTTTTATTTCTTTAAGAGTCAGTCTTGGCAGCACGTATGTTTCTCAGAATGTATCCATTTCTCTAAAATATCAAATTTGCTGGTGTATAGTTGTTCCTGGTCTTGTTTTTATAATCTTTTTATTTCTGTAGTATCAATTGTAATACCTCTCTGTCACTCTGATTTCAGTTACTTGACACTTCTCTATTGTTTCTTAATTTGCTTAATGGGTTTGTCCATTATGTTGACCTTTTTAGAGACACCAGCTCTTAGTTTCATTGTTTTTTTTCCCCCTATTATTTGTCGATTCTCCATTTCCTTTATTTGCGCTCTAATCTTTATTACTTCCTTCCTTCTGCTAACTTTGGGTTTATGCTGTTCTTCCTTTTCCAGTTCTTGAAGCATAAAGACAGGCTGCTGATTTGAGATCTTTCTTCTTTTTCACTGTAAGCATTTACCACAATAAACTTCCCTCTTAACACAGCTTTCCCTGCCTCTCCTTACTTGTGGTATAGGGTGTTTTCATTTTCATGTGTCTCAAGATATTTTCTAATATCCTTGTGGTCTGTTCTTTGACCCATTGCTTATTGAAGAGAGTGTTGTTATTTCCACCTATGTGTAACTTTTTCAATGCTCCTTCCGTTATTGGTTTCTAGTTTCATTCAGTTGTGGTCAGAAAATATACTTGGTATGATTTCACACTTCTGAAATTTGTGAAGATCCTAAATGTCAGCAAAAAAGCTAAAGCATAAGACCTCTGGAAGAGAATGGAGGATAAAGCCTTGAGAATCTTGCTGTAGGCGAAGGACTCTTACAGCTATGACACAGAAAGCAATAGCCACGCAAAAACACGTTAAGTGAATTTCATCACATTTAGAAATCTGGCTTTTCATCGTTAGCAAAATGAAAAACCCAACCACTGATTGTCACAATGTTTGCAAAATATACTCCCCGAAAAAGGAAGTTTGCACACAAAAAAGCACTCTTACAATTCCGTATTAAGACGCCAAATAACAATCAATGTGCAAACCATGTGAAGCGTTCTTCCCATGCACACCCCAAACTATATGCCGCCGGTCAAGGGAAGAGGCTGGGCCAAGGCCACTAGTGGAGGCAGCGGCAGAGCTGGGTCAGAGATCTCCGGCAAGCCACTTCCCTTCTCTGAGTCTGTTTCCTCAAGTGTATAAGGAGGATGTACAGTAGTAGCTCAGACTGTCTTTGAGGGTGTCATGGGCAGTGGGCAGAATGCCCTTGGCCCAGGGCCTGATGAGGGCAAAAACAAGGAGGAGCAGCAGGATGGATGCCCAGGAAGGAAAGCACCCAACCCGATGTCTCGGGAGGCTGGGAGGGAGGGGGCAGGCCTCGCAAACCTAGCCTGGAACCTAGCGAGAGAGGGAAGCCGTGAGGGGTGGCGATCATGCAAAATGAAGGGAGATGGGGAGCCGTATGTGCAGGTGGGCGAGAGGGTGGATGTCAGGAGAGAGTGCCCAGCAGGTAGGTGTATCACCCCCAGGACACTGCGAGCCCCTGGATGGCAGGGGTGGTGGCCAGCAGGGCCCAGTGCACGCACCCTGGCTTCACGGGGCCCCGGGTTCAAGTCCGTGCTCTGCTGCTTCCTGGCTGTGTGACTTGGGGAGAGCATCTTCCCTCTAGGAGCCTCAGTTGGCTGAGACCATGAAATGGGCTTACTGCCCCTGCCTCTCAGGCTTGCCCGAGAAATGGAAACATAGGCCCGGACAAGAAGTTGTACAGGGATAATCAGAACAACTTTATGCATAATGTCAATAACTGGAAACAAGTGAATGCACGAATGCTCGTCCATCGCCAGGTCTGGGGCGGGGGTGATCAGAGAGAGCAGGCCGGGCTGGGAGAAGGCTGTGGGAGCTGTCCAGTG
>CAUYLG010057557.1:0-63188 GCA_963573385.1 Cacajao melanocephalus
TGTGTTCACTTCATGGCTCTGTGTCACATTTTGGTAATCCTCACAATATTCTCACAGTATTTCAGACTTTTTCATTATTATTATACCTGCTATGGTGATCTTTGATGTTACTACTGTAATTGTTTTGAGGCACCACAAACCATATCCATATGATGGCAAACTTGATAAAGGTTATATGCATTCTGAATGCTCCACCGGCTAATTGTTTCCCATCTCTCTCCCTCTCTTCTAGCCTGATTCCCTGAGACACAACAATATTGAAACGAAACCATTAATAACCGTCCCATGGCATCTAAGGCATCTAAGTGTTCAAGTGAAACGAAGAGTCGCATCTCTCTCATTTAAATGAAAAGCTAGAAAAAAAATTAAGCCTAGCGAAGAAGGCATATCTAAAGCAGAGACAGGCCAAAAGCTAGGCTTCTTTGCCAAACAGTGAGCCAAGTTGTGAATGAAAAGGAAAAATTCTTTGAGAACATTAAAACCGCTACTCCAGCAAGCACACAAATGCAAAGAAAGCAAAACAGCTTTATCGCTGATAGGGAAAAAGCGTGAGTGGTCCGAACAGAAGATCAAAGCAGCCACAACTTTCCCTTAGGCCAAAGCCTAGTACGGAGCAAGGCCCTAACTCTCTTCAATTCTATGGAGGCTGAGAGAGGTGAGGAAGCAGCTGAAGAAAAGTCAGAAGCCAGCAGAGGTTGGTTCATGAGGTTTGAGGAAAGAAGCTGTCTCCATAGCATAAAAGTATTAAGTAAATAGACACGAACAGGGCCGGAGAGAGCCCTCCACTCACCAGCAACGTCAGGCAGCTCTGTCTTCTGAAAAGGCAATCATGAGGTGATGGTCAGGTGGTGGTTAAATAGTATCGCTAAGATAATAATTGCTCACAGCTGGCACCAGAGACGGGCAGGCTCCAAGTAGATAGAAAACACCTGAAGCTGGTGATCAGCTGCTTCCTGTTAAGATCACAGGAACTGGGTGAGTGAGCTCAAGCATGTGTACTAAGAGGCAAAACGGCAGAGTTTAACTGGTACGTGACCCTGGGAACACTTGGCTGGTGAGGGAAGAATGCCTCAAGTGAGCATGCATACAACCCCAGTAATTACACGGCACATGCGGCCCCTCCCAAGTGCTGGCAGGCCACTGCACATGCCGACAGCCCAGCCCAAGAAAAGAATAAGGAGAGAAGAGATGCATGACCCCAGAAGTATGCCAACATATAAAACCCTAAGTCAAAGGTCAAACTGCACACTTGAATCTCTCAAGTCACCTGCTTGGCCCCAAGTGTACTCTCCCTCTTTTCAGTCCTGCTCTAAAATGTTTTAATAAAATTTCAAACCCGCTCTAAAACTTGCCTCAGTCTCTGCCTCTGCCTTATACTCCTTAGTGAAATACTTTCTTCTGAGGAGGCAAGCATTGAGGTTGCTGGAGACCCATACAGATTCACCACTGCTAACAAAAGTACAAGATAAAGAAGCAAATGCTGATGTGGAAGCCACAGCAAGTTATCCAAAAAATCTAGCTATGATCATTGATGCAGGTGGCTACACTAAACCACAGATTTTCAACAGACAAATTAACCATCTATTGGAAGAAGATGCCATCTAGGATTTTCATAGCTAAAGAGGAGAAGTCAATATTTGGCTTCAAAGCTTCAACGAACAGTCTAACTCTCTTGTTACAGACTAATGCTGCTGATGACTTTAAATTAACACCAATGATCATTTACCATTCTGAAAATCCTATAGTTCTTAAGAATTATGCTAAATCTACTCTTGCTGGACTCTAGAAATGGAACAACACAATCTGAATGACAGTACATCTGTTTACACCACCGTTTACTGAATATTATAAACCTAGTAGTGAAACCTACTGCCCAGAAATAAGATTGCTTTCAAAATATTACTGCTGTTGACAATGCAGCAGGTCACCCAAGAGCTGTGTTGGAGATGTATAAGATTAATGTTGTTTTCGTGCCTGCTAATATAACATCCATTCTTTAGATCATGGATCAAGGAGTAATTTTGACTTTCAAGCCTTATGATCTAAGAAATACATTTCATAAGGCTATAGCTGCCAAAGATAGTCATTCCTGTGATGGATCTGGGCAAAGTCAGTTGAAGATACTTGCCATTCTAGATGTCATTAAAACATTCATGATTCATAGAGGAAGTCAAAATATCAACATTATCAGCAGTTTAAAAAAAGTTGACTTCAACCCTCATGGAAGGCTTTGAGGGATTCAAGACTTCAGTGGAGGAAGTCACTGCATATGTGGTAGAAATAGCAAGAGAACTAGAATTAGAAGTGGAGTCCGAAGTTGTGACTAAATTGCTGCAATCTCATGATCAAACTTTAACAGATATGAGTTGCTTTACATGCATGAGCAAATAAATTGCTTTCTTGACATGAATCTACTCCTGGTGAAGATCCTGTGAACACTGTTAAAATGACAACAAAAGAGTTAGAATATTACATCAATTTAGTTGATAAAGCAGCCTCGGGGTTTGAAAAGATTGACTTTAATTTTGAAAGAACTTCTTTCAAAATTAGAGTCAAAACATGGATAAAATGTTATCAAACAGCATCATATGCTATAGAGAAATCTTTTTTAAAAGGAAGAGTCAATTGGTATAGCAAACGCATCATTGTCTGATTTTAAGAAACTGCCAGAGCCATCCCAGCTTTCAACAACTATCACTCTGCACTCAGCAGCCACAAACATTGTGGCAAGACCCACCAGCAAAAAGATGATGACTCACTGAAGACTCAGATGTTCATTAGCATTTTTGGCAATAAAGTATTTTTTATTAATGTATGTACATTTTTAGATATAATACTACCACACACTCCATAGACTACAGTACAGTATAAATATAATATTTATATTCACTGGGAAACCAAAAAATTTGTGTGACTAACTTTATTATGATATTCACTTTGTTGCAGTGGTTTGGAACCAAACCTTCCATATGTCTGAGGTATGCCTGTAACATGAATTTCAATCGTGAAATATATGGACTTAAACCTTTGCTTCTTGCAGGAAAACTTACAAAGAGTATAATGTACGTACAAAAAAAAAGAATTTTAAAATAATCAGTGAAAGAGTACAGGCATATGTGGACAACATTTAAAGTAACATTATCTTCCTTGCCAATGACTTGGTAGAGATGAGGGAGGATGCTGGAAGAAGGTGGTTACTGCCCTCCTAAAATCCTCCTTGTGATCCTCGGAGGCAATGGAAAGTTCTAGGTAATAAGTCTGAGTGGTAATCGCAGGAACACTACTGCTGTCTTCACCCACTTCTTCATAGAAACAAATATTCAGAGATTCACTTGAATTAGGCAGAGATTTGCTTTATCTGTTCTATAAAGAATCAAGAGTCAGAAAGTTGTCCTAAGATCCTATGCCTCCACCAATATGCACCCAGTGGGAATTCTAAATTAATTTATCATTATTATCAACTGCAAAGGGAGCTTCCTGATACCTACTCTAATGAGAAAAGAAGAACAAAAATACAAGAAAATAAGGGAGAACAATAGCTTTTACACAGGAGATATTATAACAGAAAGATTTGATATTTATTTTACCAGAAGTTATTATCTAATATATTCCAAGGTCAGACCTGTATGAATGATAAAAATCAGAGAATTATTCAGGCTCACAGACCGTGTTTTCTATTCTGAACAATGAATGTTTCAGATACAGCAAAACAAAGGTACTTCACATTTAAAGAATATTTTTCCCTCATTTGAATTTCATCCACTTCTTACCTAAATATCACTGACTCTTTTATTGAACCTTATTCACTTGTCATCATTATTGTTTTTTTCATCTCCTTACTATGGAAACAAAATATACATGCAAGAACCTTGGGCTGAACTTACATCAAGTCCCACTGGCAAATTAAGACCGCAATGGAAAACCACTATACACCTATAAGAATGGCTAACATTTAAAAACTGAGTTTACTAAGTGTTAGTGAGAATGGAACATAACTGTTCTGCTTCATGTCTACTCAGTACCTGATAGTCTCTGGCACCGCCCCACCCCCCACCACCAACAAAACGAAACTGTTCTTAAATTGAAATGGTAGAGTCAAAGGAGAAAGTCACAACAAAGTATGAATTTTCATCAGTATCATTCTGCATGGATGTAAAGTAGAATGAAGAACAAAAGTTCCAATGCACCAACTTTTTTGTGTGGATCATGTTTTGCTGTCTTATTTAATATACTTTGCTTAGCCCAGTGTCACAAAGGTCTTCTCCTGTGTTTTCATCGATAGGACATAATCCACACCTGACCAATAAAAGTCATATCTGAACCCATTTCTAGAATCTAGGCACTCCCTTTTCACTGACTGGTAATTGGTAAACAGTAAGTTTAGATCTAATATCGTATTTGCTACTGACTGGAGAGTTCCTGCTTGATAATGAAGACAACACACAACGAGCAGCCTCAAGCGAGAGAGAAAGGGAGGTCACTGACCTGTCGGAAACCAACATAAATCCTCAAGGCAGTTTCAGTTTGCTTCCCTCATTAGTTATTAGTTATTAAGCAGCCCTGACTAACAAAGTGACCATTTCTGGAGTAATTTCAGTGTAAGAAAAATGGAATTTCTAACATCTATCCCTAGATTGCTGTAAGGAATGAATGATAATGTACACAACTTGCTTAGCACAGCGCACAGCGAATATTGATCATTCTATAAATATTACCATTGTAGGACCAGTAACCAGACTATGGTGGATTAAGAAACGAATGGAAGATGAAGAGAGAAGCAGGTATGGATAATCTTCCAAGTGTCTTTGCCAGGAAGAGAAATAGAGAAGGGAAGTAGGGCTAACGGAAGAAAGATTCGCAGGTAAGGAAGTTTTAAGCAGAACTTCTCTTAGGCTATTCCATTGACTTTGTTGACAAAAATGTGTTTTATCATGTTTGGTCAATATCATACTAATTTTGATTTTGGTTGTTTTCCTAAGACCTTCAGATTTTTAATTACTATTGCTCTAAGGCTTGCTGAACTTATGAAATTTTATTACTCAGAGGGAATATATGAAAAAAGTAACAGAGTGTTTATGAATTAGACCTTTAGATTGAAGACACTTTAATGAAACTTTCTTTCTTTCTAATTAGTAAAATCTCTTCTAGATGTTGCTGCTATTGATCCATGTTTCTCTGATACTTGTTAAGATAAAATTATATTAAGCTGTTATGTATTATTCTTTTGAAACCAAAATGATCATATTAGAATAATATCAAATAATCATTCTATTTTAATGAGTTCAAAATTCAGTATTAGGGTTTAGGCTAATAAGCAGTATATAAGATGGTTAAAAAGTGTCTAAGTTATAAGGATGATATCCTGAACCTTATTTCTTTTGCATAAAGTGTCAATTATCTACGGATCACAAGTTATTTTGTTATTCCTCCCACCATTGCATTATTTGAATTTTAATAATGAACTCTTGTATACATAATGTCTCCATTCAAAATAATGACTCATTCTTGATGTAACTTGTGACACTATATTAGAAACTCAAAAATGTTCGTTTGAATCAAACCAAATTAATGTTGTGTGCTGCTCCAGTTACCAATGAGAAAATGTTTTATCCTATCACTATAATTTTCTAGTGGATGTTGGTAGGGAAAGTGGGAAATGTCAAAGTATGAACTAATTAAGCAGATCTACGATAACTACATTTTCATTCTCATAGCACCAAGAATTATAACAGAATAACTGAAAAATACTGCCATCCACTTTTGAGCACAGTAACAGATCATTGATTCTATTTTCTACAAACCACTGGTAAAATTCTCTAGACTGTATTAAAGATGACTAACATACAAATCTCTCATTTCTTACACAGTCTTTTACATAAATATCTCATATGATCTCACTCAGCTCAGTGAAGTAAATAAGACCTTTCAAAGCTGTGAGAAAACTAAGCTTCAGAAAAATTTATTGTTACCTAAAGTGCAGAGTTACCAAGGAATGAAACTGTAATTCAAATGCATCATCCAACTCAAAATTTCATTGTTTTCAGTATACCACACATACATTTATAGACATTATCATATGCATTATTTCTTCTAGCAAGAAATTGAGTGAAATTTCCTCACACAATTTTTTTTTTGAGCCAGAGTCTCCCTCTGTTTCCCAGGCTGGAGAACAGTGGCACAATCACAGCTCACTGCAACCTCTGCCTTCTGGGTTCAAGGAATTCTCCTGCCTCAGCCTCCTGAGTAGCTGGGATTACAGGTGCACGTCACCAGGCCCAGCTAATTTTTTTTATTTGGTGGAGACAGGGTCTCACCATGTTGGTCAGGCTAGTCTCAAACTCATAACCTCGTAATCTGCCCGCCTCAGCCTCCCAAAGTGGTGGGATTACAAGTGTGAGCCACCACATCCAGCCCACAAATTTTAAGATGGTAAAAATGAGAACACCATAAATTCCTCCAATCAGATCAAGCTTCATGTTGATCTTCTGCCTCTCACAGCGAAGGCTGTACCTTCACAGCCTTCTTTTAAATTTTGATTCTCTATAAGAAAACCACAAATTCCAAGAGCATTAGCCTGACCCCATGGCAGCAGGCATCTTCCAGAGGATATTGTCAGAACACATCCCTCTTTGACCTCAGGTGTCTGGGAACGTGAAGTGTGACTGCTTACCTCCTGCTAAGTCCCTGCAACCCACTGGGCTCCAACCTTTGCTGCAACCAGCAGGTTGCTCTACTTGGGTTACTCTTTTAATGAATGGAACCAGATGGCGGCCAGTGAGTTCACTGAACAATAAAAGCTTCCTTTTCCTTGAAATCTGACTGAGTTTTTCATCATTGAAATGCTAACTTCTTTTCAGTAACTTCCTAGAAACTTACATTCTTGCTATAGTCAATCCCGGAGAAATTGCCAAAAAAATGTTTTTCATCTAAAACAACTTTTTATGGGTGTATATTCTCGTGTCATTACATACTCTACTCAACTAGATCATACAAATTTTAAACTCCAGGAGCTAAGGCAGGACTGCGTGACACCGCCTCTCTACTTCTGCTAAGCAACTCTGTCAACTCTACACACATTGCTCTGGTATATTCCTGGATATTTGGTAGGCACTTAAAGATCTTGGGTGATTGTAGTAGTCACTGTGCACATTGAGTCAATAGAAGAAGACCTTCCCCCAAGTAATGTAAGACATAAGATAGATAGCATGGATTTAAAATATACATTATATACATAATCAGAATTTCAGTAGAGAAGATGCTTCACAAATACACACAGAATATATTAATCTTAAGACATTTATATTATGTTCAAGTAAAGGTTTGATTTTTCCATTGTGAGATTGTAAATGATTTATTTCATTTATAGCTATGTATACCTTGGGAAATAAGGGGTATTTTTAGCAGTTCTAAAGTAAGCTACATGTTAAAGATAAGAATTTGAGAGAAAAGAAAAATGAGAAACAAATGAGGGGAAGGAATGACATTGTAGCCTCTGAATGAAGGACAAACTGAGAGACCCAAGAAAGATTGCTGCCTGCTCATCGTTAACGTATTCTACATTGAACATTACAAACTTAACATTTTTGTAGGTCAAAAATGGTCAAATACTGGCAATTTTGTATAGTTTCTTCTGATAAATACAGTGGTATATTCATCAATTATTCAACAAATATAGTTTAAAACCTTCCAATGAACAGAGAATATTGATGCAGGATCCAATCATTGAATTGATAAGATCATATAAAAATGATTATCCCAAACCTAAAGAGACTTGAGCAATAAGTTCTTGAGAAGACAAAATTTCTAAAGTAAATATTAGGAAATAATATAAAATCTTTTCCCACCAACCCAATTGAAAATTAGATGCATTTCTAAAAGCAAAAAATTACTGCCTAGATCATTAGACCTGATATGTTTCTTACTTAAAAATTAAACATATAATAATATGACATAGTAAGTAATATTTAGGTTCAGAAAAAGCAATAATTATTGGGCTACTCATTGGGTAACATCAAGTTCTCAATTAAACCTCTATAAAAATTACTCCAAATATTATGCTTTTATTAATCTGTTGAGGATAAAAAGAAAATTATACTTTTAAAAAATCCATCTCCCACATTAGAGTGTGAGTGTGCGTGTGCATGTGCGTGTGTGTGTGTGTGTATGTGATGGTTGCCTCATTATTTAGCTGTATATATTTTTTTCTTTTGCTCCCCTCCTCTATTTAGCTGTATATTATCTGATTTTTAAACACACACATAAAGACACTTAAGGACAATTTTATTCTTGTTACTAATTATATTCATTATAACATGTTTCTATAGCTGAGTGAATAAGATACATATTTAACCATTTCTAAATGACTAGACAAATTTTTTTACTACATGGCTTATTTTCACAAGTGTTTTGCCTTTATAACATTGACTCATAAAGCATGTAGCCTAGTTTTAGAAAATATTCATATTTTGACCCACTAACAATTAGGCTTAAATTTAATGTGTACAATTGGCATTTTTTATTGAGTTAAAAGACGTGAAAATTACTGTCACTTGCTCCTCAGTAGCTTTTTATACCCTCTTTTATTTCCTGCTCAAAAGGAAATAAAACTTAAGATTCCTAAGCTGAATTTGGACTAATTTCTTTGAAAAGACGAATGGGAATGATCAACATAGAATTTGCCAGCTCTCTCTACATCATATATGCTAGGGGATTTCAGTCTCTGTGTTTCTTTAAAAATATTTTCCAAACTTGTTGATTTTTATCATTTGTAAATTTAAGAATAAGAGCACCCTTATAGCCTTTGGATGAAATAGATTTCATGTTGTCAAAAGTCCAACACACTTATAGTTATAGAATTATTCCCCAAAGACAATGTGTTACTATCTTTAAAAAAAATTTTAATCAGTTTTAAAGCTTTAAAAAAAGTCTTACATTAAAGCATATTGCCGTCTTTAAAACAGACAATTAGGGACTTACAGCTATACCAGTGCAAAGTTGATTAATCTTCTCCACACACAAAAAAGTGTATATATACTTTTTAATATTCATTCTTGTGTATATACATTTATTATAGATATAAAATATATAAGGTATCTTTTTATATATTACATATTGTGTATATATATTGAATATTCATTTTGTGTATATGTATTTATGCATGTATTGTAGGTAGATATATACACAAAATATATACATAAAATATAGATAAATATATACATAAAATATATATACATATAAATACACATACACAAAAATATATACACACACATACACATACATATAAACTAAACAAATACAATCATGTCAGGGCTCTGAAAATCTAGCAAACCAGATGACAAATTGAGAAGTTTTATTGTTAAAAAACTACTGAAACTTTGGTAAAGAACAACAGTAGTTGGTGGCTTTTTTTGTCTGTGGCTGATTCATTTGTCAGTCCTTTCTCAGGTCAGTTACCAAAAGCAAATAGCTTTACCAGGTGGGGTTAACCTAAAAAAAGTCTCAGTTTTACTACCAGAGGGTGTGTGGCATCAACTTGGGAAAGCAAATAGGAAACGTATGGTTTTGTCAGTTAAAGATGGCAAAGTTGGAAGGAAACAAACTAGGGAAACCTGCAGCTTTACTAGCCTGAAGTCGTACTCCTGGATTGGGCAAGCATGAATCAGCCAGTGATTTAACTGTGAGAACCTGAAAATGAGAAAACATAGAAAGGTTATTAACTCTCTCATATCCCTTGCTGACTGTAGAACTACTGCATTCATCAGAAAGACTCAAGCAATCTGGGCAGAAGTTAAAAGCTAAAGGAGATTGGAGAACTAGCTAACTTTGAATATGCTCCCAAACCCACAACAAGATCAAATGAAAGAGGGTAAAAGCTTTACTGGCTAGAAATGTTTGAACATATTATGTTTCCATAATTGACTAACCTCTAAACTACCCAAACTTTTACTTTCTTATGTGTTTTTGTTTGTTTTGTTTTTTAAGACAAGGTCTCAGTCTGTCACCCAGGCTGGAATGCTGTGGCTCAATCATGGCTCACTGTCACCTCAACTTCCCAGGCTCAAGTGATTCTCCCATCTCAGCCACCTCAGCAGCTGGGACTACAGGCACACATCACTGAAATTAACTAATTATTTTTTAATTTTTTTTTTTTTTTTGGAGAGACAGGCCTTCACTATGCTTCCCAGGCTAGTCTCAAACTCCTGAGCTAAAGCAATCCTCCCATCTCTACTAGGATTACAGGAATGAGCAACCATGCTCAGACCAAATTTGGACTTCCTAAGGCAGCCTGGAGTAAAATTTTAAATTTAAATTTACAAACTAAGCAATTAAAATTTTAAAAGTATGAAGCCAGGGTAATGAAGTATGGAAGTATCATTGGATATACCATGGGAAGGAGACAGATTTTGCATTGTAAGTCAATGTAAGTTACAAAAAAAGAAAACCAGAAAAGAAAATTTTCAGAAAAACAAAACATAATCTAGATGTGGAATAACATATTACCTAAAATATTCAGTTCTTAACAAAAGAAAATTAGTCATTAAAAAAATAAGAAAGTGTGACCCATACTCACTGTAAGGTTACTTTGAGTGGATCCAGATATTGGATTTAGCAGACAAATACATCAAAACAATTAAAAAAATATATAATCATAAGGAATCAACCAACAGGAATTCATAAAAGAGGAATTAAAACTATGAAAAGAAATGAATGAAAATTCTATAGTTGGCAATTTATATAACCAAAATGAAAGTTTTACTATATGGACTTAAAAGTGGATTGAGATAGCAGAAGAAAATTATATGAAAGATCAATCAATACAAACTTTCCAATCCAAAGAACAAAAATTTAAAAAAAAATTAATGAGCAGAACTGCAAAGTATTATGGAGAAATGTCAACATAAGATCTCATAAAAATGGTAGGTAAGGAGGAAGAACATTTTTTTAAAGAAATTATAGCTCAAAACTTTCTAAATTAGATGAAAAACACATATATCTAAAGATCCAAGAGTCTAGTGAACTCTGGGTAAAATAAACACAGATAACCAAGCCTAGGCATGTCTTAGTAAAACTACTGAAAAACACATCAACTTATACTGTATGGAGAACAAAAATATGATTAAGAGCTGATTTCTCAACAGAAAGAAATAGAGGCTTATAGGAATTACAATGACATAATCATCTTCTGAAAGGAAGAATAAAAAACCTGTCAACCAAGAATTCTATATACAGAAAAACTATCCTTTCAAAAAAGAAGGTTAAAAAAAGACAGAGGAAAAGTGAAATAACTTGTTGATAAAAAATGTAACTTATAAAAAAATTCTAAAGGAATTGCTTCAGGCTGAAAAAAAAGTACCATATGATAACTTGAATACAAAGAAGGAATTAAGAGCACCAGAAATGGTATCTATGGATAAATATTAAATAAAGTATGTTTTTTCATTATAACTTTGACTTTTTAAATAGATAGAAATCTTTAAAGTCAAAATTATAACAACGTATTGTTAGGTTTATAACATAATTAACATTATATATATGAAAATGGTAGAACAAAGGAAGGGAAAGGAAATAATCTATAGTAGATAAGAGTTAATATAGCTTACTAAAATAAGTCAGTGTTTACCTAAAGGAGATTACAAAAAATAAAAATGCATATTATAAACTTTAGAGGAATTATTTTTTAATTAAAAATATATAGATAAAAATTAATTCCAAAGTATAATGAAAACTTAAATATTCTTTATTTAACACAAAGAAGGTGGTAGAGAAGGAACAGAATAACAAAAAGCAACATTAAACATATAGAAAACAAATATCAAAGTGACATATATAAATGGAACCATACAACAATTACATTAAATGTGAATGGACTAAACATTTTAATCAAAAGGCAGAGATTGACAAACCGTATTTAAAAAATAAGATCTGACTATATGCTATATATAAGAGGCATTCTTTAGATTCAAAGACACAAATAGGTCCAAAAGGAAGAAGTAGGAAAAAAAAAGAGGATCTTTCATAATCATATAAGGGTCACTACATCAGGAAGATATAATAATTATAAATGTGTATGCATCTAACAACAGAGCCTAAAAAGTATATAAAGCAAAAAAATAAAAGAACTAAATGGAGAAATAGGCAACTTAACAACTATAGCTACAGATTTTAGTAATTTCAAAAACTGATAGAACAACTAGGCAGAAAATAAAGACTACAGAAGACTATCAACCTATTTGACCTAATTGACATATACAGAACATTTTACCCCAAAATAGAATAATATTCTTTCTTTTGAAATGCACATGAAACATTCTCAAAAATAGACTATGTCTTAATCCATAATCAAAATACTGAAATTATACAAAATGTGTTCTGAATTCAATGGATTTAAATTAGAAATCAACAAAAGAGGGAAACTCAACAAATCTCTCACATATTTTAAAGATAAAGAACACACTTTTAAGTATCACAAGGTCAAAGAAGATATCAAAATGAAATTTTAAATTATCACAAAATTGATGAAAATAATGCACAACACATCCAAACTGATTGAATAGAGGATCTAAAGAAAACTTACCACTTTATATGTTTATATTAGAAAGAAAGAAAGATATTTTAAAAATCTAAATTTCCACTTCAGGAAGCTGAAAAAGAAGAACAAGTGATGTACAATGTAAGTGGAAAGAAGAAAAAAAATTAGAGCGGAAAGCAATGAAATAGAAAACAGAAAAACAATTGAGGAAATTAATCAAACCAAAAGTTGGTTCTTTGAAACATTCAGCAAAATTGATAAACCTTAACCAGATTGAAAAAGAGAAAAGAAAGAAAAGACAAAAGACAAAATTACCAAAAGCAAAAAAGGGCCATCCCTAAGACCCTAAATAAATTTAAAGTATTTTAAAAGACTATTATGAACAACTTTATGCCAACAAACTAATTAACTATGATGAAATGAGCAAATTTTTAGAGGGGTTATCAAAACATTATCAAAAGGAAATGGAGGCTGGGCACAGTGGCTCACACCTATAATCCCATCACTTTGGGAGGCCGAGGCAGGTGGATCACCTGAGGTCAGGAGTTCAAGACCAATCTGGCCAACATAGCAAAACCCCGTCTCTACTAAACATACAAAAAAATAAAAATAAAATAAAAAATAAGCTGGGTGTGGTGGCAGGCACCTGTAATCCCAGCTACTCAAGAGTCTGAAGCAGGAAAATCACACTTGAACCTGGCTGGCAGAGGATGCAGTGAGCCAAGATTGCACCATTGCACTCCAGCCTGGACAACAAGAGCAAAAATCTGTCTTGGAAAAAAAAAAAAAAAAGGAAAGAAAGTGGAAAACACATACAGATGTATATCAAGTAAAGAAATTAAAGAAGTAATTTAAAATTTTCCCAGAAAAAAAAAAGACCTGACCCAGACTGATTCCCTGCCAAATATTTAAGGAAAAAATATTCCCAATCTTAAACAAATGCTTTCAGAAATTAGGAAAAGAGAAAAAATTTCCCAACTTATTTATTGAGCCAGTATTTCCCTGATAACAAAACCAGACAAAGACTCTTTAAATTTTTATTTTTTGATTGGTACATATTAATTGTACATATTTCTGTGGTACATGTGATATTTTAACTCATGTATACAATGTGTAATTATCAAATCAGCATAATTGACATATCAGTCACCTTTTAACAAAGATGCCTTTGTGAAAAATCAGTTGTAACTGCATGGATTTATTTCTGGATTCTCTATTCTGTCCTATTGTTCTACATGTCTGTATTTGTGCCAGTACTATATGTTAGTACTACTGCTTTGTAGTATATTTTTGAAATAAGGTAGTGCAATGCTTCCAGCTTTGTTTCTTTTTGCTCAGTATTGCTCTGGCTCTTTGGGGTCTTTTATGATTCTATAAAAATTTGGGGTTTTTTTCTATTTCTGTGAAGAATGTCAGTAGTATTTTCATAGAGATTGCATTGAATCTGTAGATCACTTTGGGTAGTAGACAAAGACTTTTTTAAATGAAAATTACAACCAATATCTCTCATAAATACAGATACAAAAACCTTTATAAAATATTGGCATGAAAAATTTAGAAATAAATATAAAAAGAACATACACCTTGACCAAGTTTTCCTAGAGTTCACCCAGGAATGCAAGGTTGGCTTAACATCTGAAAATTAATTAGTGTGATGTACCATATTAATACTTATAGATATGAGGACAAAAGCCCCATGATCTCTCAATCAATTCAGAAAAGACATTAGACAAAATCCAACACCCTTTCAAGATAAAAACACTCAATAAACTAAGAGCAGAAGGGAAATTCTTCACCATAATAAAGGGAATATATGAAAAACTTATAGCTGACATCATACTTAATGGTGAAAGAAGTTTGGAAACAAGGCCACATTGTCTGCTGTCATCATGTTGCAAATAACATTATTGTATAGATAGAAAACCCAAAGGAACCTACAACTTTAAAAATGTCTATAACTAATAAGTTTGGAAGGTCACAGAATACAATATCAATGCAGAAAAAGCAGTTGAATGTCTACATACAAGCCATGAAGATGCAATTAATGAAATAATTAAATTCACATAGCATCAAAAAGTGAAGTATTTAGAAATAAATTTAACAGAAAGTTAAGACAAACCTCTGAAAACTATAAAACATAGTTTTTTCATGGAGCAAAATGTAAGATCATAAATGGAATCATATTAGCAATAAAAAGTAAAAAACTACTGCTATGTGCTGCAGTATGGATAAACCTTGAAAGAGATTCTAAAAACTAGATATTGTATGATTTTATTTAAATCATAAATTTAGGGGTTTTATTTTTTTTTAATTCAGGGAAACCAAAAGCACATCAGTGGTTGCCTGGGTTTAGGGGTGGGAGTAGTGATTGATTGCAAATCAACCCAAGGGAAGTTTTGAGAGTGATAGACTGTCCTAAAAATGAATTCAAATTTAGTTTGTTTACAGTGATTGAATTCTACAGTAAAGAAATTATACATTAATAGAGCTGTTTAAAAAATTATTTGTCAACTGAAAAAATTCTACCAGGAGAAGAAGAAATAAAAACTGTTTCTATAAATGTATTTATCACATTTATCACAAAATATTATTATAATTCAGTATTTATTGAAGATCATTTTTAACCAGATATGTACCCTACTAGCTAGAGTAGGAGGCCTGGCTATTACATAGTTTTACTATAGGATAAACTATGTAGTAAACTATACGTAGTATAATATAGCAAAAAAACCTGAAATCCTAGAAGAGAGATAGAGGTAATACATCTTGTCTTGGAACTAATTCTGAGGAACACATATATTTCCCTGGTCATCACCATTCTATTTCCATTGACCCCCCTCCCCCACCAAAATATTTTAAGCAAATGACAATGAAACTGTGGATCACTTTTTATGCTCTTGATCAATACCATAGTGAAGCAAAATCTCATCCCAGTGGCCCCAGGAGATAAGTGAACCTATGGCCACTTTGCTGCTTTGAGTGCTGCTGCCACCGATTTTTTCTAGGACTCTTTCCATCTAAATTTAACGATTCATCACTCTCAACCCAACTAGCAACTTTAGAGCCATTTTAGGGTGCTGAGACTTGGGGTTTTTGCTACCAGAGTATAACTTAGCTAAGCCTAACTGATACACACTCTCCGTAAAGAGACTATAAATATACAATTTTTTGCTACTGAGCCTATTCTGAAAGAACCTGTGCAGAATAAACTGTGAACAGCTGCCAAGACAGTCATGTCTTCCAAATAAACTCTGGTGATCGATGAAGCCATAAATGTCATCACTAAATTACCTTCACTCCAACACCAGAATTATAATCCCCAACTCAGAAAGTGAAAGATCAGGCCACAATGAGGAACTATGATTTCGACACAGCTCTCCAGATTTCTCAGTGAATAACCTATATCTGTTCCAGTTACTCTACCTACAATCCTCTTCCTCAGTCCTCAAACATCTCTCCAATCGATGAAAGCCTTGCAAAACGTTTTCATCTCTTCTGTTTTTCAATCTTAATTGAAAGAGAACTCGAAAAGAAGTAGGAGTATATCTTCTGGGTTTTGTAAGGTCTGCTTTCACCCTCATATAAAGAAAATTATTCATCATTCTTACATATGGCTTTACACAATTTAACAGAAATCCAAAATACTAACCTTGGATCCAGAGAGATTCATGGTTAATGAAATTAAAGAGTATAACAATAAAGAATTATTTTCTCATTTGTGCTCATTTAGACAAATCTGTTCAATATAGTGTAGGCATTTCTTTGTGGTTTTTGCACTGGATGATTTTAAGAGCTTTGTGTATTAAAAATGACAAAATCTCCTTTCTTTTACTTCATTATTAAAACTCTCTTTTTATTTTTTTTCAAATCTACCTAAACCTAGCAAGTAAAAGACTCCATACACTGACGCTAAATGAAACTCATCTCACTGAAGGTCACATTTAGAATGAAAACATTCAATTGTGGAATGTTTCTTTTCTCTGAAAATACTATAGAAGAATCTGAAAGTTACAATTTGAATGACAATAGTTATTCTACTTTGCAAATTACATAAAATTTCTGTAGAATGACAATCAAGGTCAACAGCTTCTTTGCACAATCCAAGAATAAAAGTTAAACCCCAACATTACAGCATTTTAGACAGAAAATATAAAAAAACTTTCTGTAATATGCTTTAAGTTTTAAAAAAACTGTGTATTTATAAACTATAAAATCTTGACAAAATTTGAGCTTTCCAGCTATTTCTTAAAAAGAATTCAACATATTTCCTTGAGGATTTTGTATTGCATTAAAGCATTACTTCTTGTTTCCTCATAAAATCTAGGAAAATCTTTCTAATTCCAATCGAAAACTATTCATCATTTCACCACCATTCAATTAAAAAGAAATGATGACTTACAGAATTGAGTTTGGTTTTATTTACATTAATCAACAGTGACCCCAAGTAAGTTCTTGCTCTTCTAAAGTTTATATTGTATTTCACATACTGTTTTTCTTCTCTGATATTAATATTTATACCTATTTTATTTTTACATTATGTTATACCCTTTTCCTACCAGTTAGGAATCCATCTTATTATTATTAGAGGAGGTTCTTTTCTCAATCACCTCTATTATAGACTGCAATCAACACATTTATCTCAGATTTCTTTTTAGCCTCCCTTGACCAAGGACGACGATAATGTTTTAAGTAAAATAATCCTTTTTTATTAATGTTGTGATGACCAAGTAATGTTCAGCTTGAATATTATACATTATCTTATATTACACACATCTTGCATTTTATAATCGAGACTCAAGTTTAGCACCTTTTTTACAACTGGTTAAATAAGAAGGAATTAGCAAAATCACTTAATTAGAACACTGATTATTGGAATTAGCCACATGAAATAGAGAATCTCCGTGTATTCAGCCCTTCTCTCACCTTTCTGTGTTTCCACATGCCTGTCCCTTTTTAGTCCTGTCTCATGATTAATTGTAATAGCCTAATAAAGAAATGGCAGATTGCATTAGGTTATACAGAACTGAAGAGGTCTGAAAAAGATAGAGTGTGATCCATACCTTTAGGAGTTCTCAGATGATGTTACATATTGCCAAGGAATGTTACTACATACAAATGCCACAACAACATACAAATTGTCAGTAAAAGCCACTAATACACAGCAAAAAATCCAAATCTAAGACTTATTCATGTGTGGAGTGTGGACGTGTGTGCATGTATGTGTTTGTGTATGCATGTGTATATATGTTTCTGTGTGGAAAAGAAACATGCAAGAGGACAAAGACAGAGAAATGAGGAAGAAAAGGATAAAAGACAGATGGTAGAAAGCCAAAGGCAGTTTCCCTCATTCAGAGCTGATCTCTCTCCTGGAACCAGGGAGCTTTTGAGACTGGAAGATACGGGAAAATGAACATCTCACAATCAGGCCCTGTCACCTCCAGAAGTGTTTGGATAATGAAGAGAGCTCCGGAAGTGCTGGAATCCTCATCCCGGGGAGCTTTCTCTCTGCTAAGACTGCATGGTCACAGGTTAGTTTTAGTGGTCTACTTCCTTTTTTAATTTAATTTTGTGGTGATGTGTATATAAAGAGTATACACACGATGGAAGGAAGGAGTCTTTAAAAGGCTGAAACCCTGCTAAGTATAAACAAAAAGAATTTTTGTCAGCATTCATGGTAGTTCTCTGTGACTTAAAAAAATAGCAGTAGCTAAGACATACATTTCAAGAGATGAGAAGCAGGTTTGCAACTGAACTGCCTTGATCACCTTTTAAATTAATATTTTACGTGACAGGGAAGTATCCTCTCCTCTCCACCCCAATCTGAGAATTTATTACTAGCTTTCACCAAGAGACCAGCTGGAAGCTGGGGCCTGAAGGCAGAGGAATTGTCCCTGCTATTGTCTATCAAAGCCTCCTCCTACAGCAGGAGCCATAAACCAGCAGATGTGGAGCACAAATAAATTCAATTCAGATTTTTTTTCCCTAACCTATTTATCCATCTAAGGAAAATAGCCTGCATATCAGTAAAACCAAGCATATCAGTAAAACCAAGTAAAATAGCCTGCATATCAGTAAAACCTGCATATCAGTAAAACCAAAATAGTCTGCATATCAGTAAAACCAGGCTATTGTTTCATGAGCCTCCAATTAAGAAACAAGATTTTAAAAAACCATTTTCACCAACATTTAACTTTGCACTGTCCCAAGGAACCTGCCCTGAAGGACCTTCAAAAGGTGACTGTGAGAGTGAATTTCCACCTTTGGGCTGAAGTGTGGTGAATGGGCCCAATATCTATGGAAGGTTCCATTCTAAGCAGCACCTTGCACTTCACAGCCTGCACAGACTGCATTCCTCTGCTACTCTTCTCAAACCTATAGGCCTCAAACCTCTTTTACTGGAAATGGGGCTGGGCAGGGGACAGAAAAAGGAAGTTCAGTCTAAAAAGAATCTATCTACCACCTTTTCAAATAATTCTATAAATGTCTTTCTGGAGTGACTAAACCAGAAAGGAAATGTCTCCCCTGACCCCTTGCTGGTTAATATTTAATGTTTATTTAACACCCCGCACAAGCATGCTGCTATTCTGTAACATTTGAGAAAAGAATCACACATTGATCATAATATATTGTTTAAATTATACGCATACCTAAAGTTTTCCGTTATAACTAAAATAGAAAATGTGATCATGAATTTTTTTAATTGCTAGAAGATAGATGACACAGGTGCATTCCGCTTTTGTTTGTTTGTTTTACTGTAGTGTAGCACTGTCACAGGTGGAGGCTCAGGAAAGGCCTTCTAATGTGACAGTTTTCAGGCAATAAAATGAGACTCTTCCAGAAGAGATATTCCTGTATATTAAAGACTATGCATATGTCAGGGCAGCTGGTATTCTGCTGTCAACTTAAAACTGCTCTAAAATAATATTTTAAAATTTTTTTAAAATCTCTTTAAATAAAATGACAGCAACCTTTTGGGAGATGCAAAACAGATGAATAAATGGATATGAACTTTGCAAACCAGAAAAAGGTGACTCCTAAATTGTCAATGGAGGAATACTCAGGGCAGTGAAATTGCTCTGTATGGTACTACAATGGTGGCTACATTTGTCCAAACCTATAGAATGTAGAACACCAAGAGTGAATCAAAGAACCAGATAGAATATAACAGGGAAGATAGAAACACACTTAATTAAAAAATGCATCCAAAAAGTGGGTAAATGACTAAGAAAAGGAGGAGAAACAAGATTATAGTTGATGAAGACATGAGAAAATAAAAGTATTGGAATATAACTGTTATTAAAAAGGAGAAAAAAAGTAAGAAATTACAAAGTCAGAAACTAAAATGTAAGCAAGCTAAATTCTACATGGAAAAAGGGTTATGACTGTGTTTACGGTTGATTTTTTCCCAATTATGATACCACATGCCCTTTGTAAAAAATTTAGAAAATGCATCAAACTAAATAGAAGAAATACTAATACCCATATTCCCACAATTCAAAACCAAATATAATAAAGATTCAAATGCATTTCTTTGTATATTTTAAACATATTTATATAGTTATGAAACTATCACATTTACAATTTAAATTCTGTTATTATCCCTTAACACTATCACATGAACCATTTCCCATATTATTAGAATTGCTATGCAAATGTTTTTAATTATTATATAATATTTATTGTTCAGATATACCATGAGTTATTATCCTTTCTCCACTTGGGGGTATTTATACAGTTTTTCACTATTATCAATTGTTCTGTAAATAGCATTTAAACATCAGTTTTTTAATCTATATTTTAAGTTCTTTACTTAGGATGGATTTTCTTAAACTATAATATTGTATTAAAGGATTTAGTGTCAAAGCTATTGGTACATATTATTAAATTGTATAAGTTTCTAAGATCTGCTACCAGAGCCAATGGCAAATCTTCACTCTAGCACCAATTATTATCATTTTTTTATTTTCTGAAAATGTAATAAAAAATAGCTTTCATTCTGATTTCATTTTACATTCCTCTGTTAGAAAACATAAATGTTTTCTCTCTGGTTGTGTTTTTTTACCCAGTTCCTTCCGGTATTTTGTAAACTGTTGGTTTGCTTTCCCAATTAAATTTAACAGATTTATAGATTTCCTTATGGGAAACCATAAATTTCCCGGTTTTACCTTTATGTTGAGAGGAAAGACATTACATCAATTTTGCAAATCATTTTTAGATGACGCTAGCTTTAAAAAATAGAATATTTTTATAGCCTGAAGGTTATAACAGATAAAATGATGTTCAAGCTAGAGCTAAGTATTTAATAAGGGGAAAGATTTTCAGAAATTTTGCCCTTTGGAGCTGCCCACAGTGGTGTCACAAAGTAACCGGTATAAAAGATTAATTGAAGCACATCTAAAAAGACCTATTATTGTAAAATAGTTACCCTACATAAAATAATCCAGAAATTTGAAATTTCATCACTAGAATAACCTAAAGATTCAGCTCAGAAAATGTAAATAACGCTAGTGGAAGTAGCACATGTAATGAAAGTGTGTGTGATTTGTAAAAGCTGCCTTTCTTCTCATGAGAAAAATCAAGCATGTGGGAAGTATTGGAACCCTGAAGGGAGCATGAAAGACACCAAAGCCAGAGATATCACAGATAAGAGGCAAGTCTCCGTCCAGCAAGCATTTTACCAATATTTTCCTCCTAACTCATAAGCTCCCCCTTCTCTCCTTTTCCATCATGGTAGTCCACTCTTTCTTTTTTTAAGAGACCTGGGCTTTGGTCTCAATTCTTCCAGGAATAGAAAGGACAGCTTCACAATGCCACCTCTCCCCCAGGCCTCAGGTTCCTATAAATTAAAGATTTGAACAAAATGATCACTTTGAAGTTCTATAATTTATAAGTGTTGAGGTTTTAATGGTGCTTTTGAGGGAAAATGGTGAAATGTTCCATCAACTGTATTGATTTTGCTTGAAAGCATAATGTTCTACTTTTAATACTTTCTGTTTATGACAATGAAAATTCTAAAGTGTATCACTATCTAGTCCAAAGCAAAAATGAAAAGGTCCTGAAATCTGGTTTTTAACTCTGATATATTGATTTGTTATTTTAAGGCCATAAGACTTATGAGACCAAATAAATGTATTTTTCTGTTTTTAAAAAAATATATTTTTTCAGGCTAGTTATGTAGCATATTGTTAGCCCCATAACAGAACTGTAAAGGAGATTTTCTTAAAGAAAGCATAATACAATAGCAGAAATTAGTGGGCCGGGAGATATATAAATAAGCACAGAGAATTTTTAGGGCAGTGAAATTGCTCTGCATGGTACTATAATGGTGGATATATTTGTTCAAACCATAGAATGTAAAACACCAAGAGTGAACCCTAAGGTAAACTTTGGACTTTAGGTGATAACAGTATGTCAGTGTGCATTCATCAGTTGTAATGAATGTACAACTCTGGTCAAGTGGTAATAATGCGGGAGACCATGCATGTGTTGGGGAAGGTGGTGTATGGAAAACCTCTGTACCTTCCACTCAATTTTGCTGTGAACCTAAAATTGCTCTTAAAAATAAAATCAATTTTTAAAAAAACAATGGCAGCAACATTTTGGGAGATGCAAAACAGATGAACGAATCGATATTAACTTTCTAAACTGGAAAAAGCCAAATCCTAAATTGTCAATAGAGAAAGCTAAGCAGAAACCTAATTTACAAACCAGAATCTTCAAATGTCTCAGAAATCAGCAGCAGCAGAAAATTCCAGTATTGGAAGTGAACAAGCAGCTGAAAATGAAAAGAAATTTTAAAGTTTGATTAGAAAACCTCAAATGAGCTTCCCTCCTTTGTTAAACTGAGTGATTCCCACTCCTTCACCCTAAGGAAAGACAAAACAGAAGGATTCTGGATGAAGACACCACGTGCAGTTGAAGTCAGGGTTATCACACTGAAGGAGGATTAAAATTGAGCCTAAATGTTGAAAATCCAACCCTCCTTCCTACTTGGTTCACAGGACACGGACAGGAGGAGCCCGGAAGATCCTTATCTGCAGAATCTCACCAACTCAAGCAAAAGGAATTAAAGATACTGATATTTGAGTGTATCTCCAATGAAACAGTCTGATCTGCTCAGTCTATTGTGAAGTCCCTGATCAACAAGCCCTGCACATGAAATGAGCTTCTCAGTGTGTCACGCTTGAATGCAAACTCACAGACAAGGAGAAATAGTCATTGGAAGAAAGACTCTAAGTTTTAGGGAAGAGACAAATCAAAGACAGAACGAGGAACATGAAGGAAATACAGAACACTCAAGAAAAAGAACACTTTTTAATATCCTCAGTATTCTCAGAGAGAAAATATTTTATATCAGTGAAGCTTGAACATAATACTATAGAGTAAAATCTTTCAGAGAAGAAAAAAGAACTTTGAGAAATTTTTAATAGTAGTAGAAATGAAAAACTCAATAGAATCACTAAATGATAAACATGAGGATGTCTCTCAAAAAGTAGAGCAAAAAGGACAAAGGTATTTAAAAAATTAAAAAGGAAACAATAAGAAAATGGGAGGCTAAGTCCAGGAGTTCCAACAGCATAGTAAAAGAATAGAAGGAACATACCTCAAAATAATAAAGGCCATGCATGACAAACCCACAGCTAACATCATACCAAATGGGGAAAAGCAGAAAGGCTTTCCTCCAGGATCTGGAACAAGACAAGGATGCCTGCTTTCATTAGTCCTATTCATCATACTGTTGGAAGTCATTGCCAAACAATCAGGCAAGCAAAAGAAATAAAAGCCATCCAAATCGGGGGAGGAAAAATGACGTCAATTGTTCCTCTTTTCTGATGATATGATCTTATGTCTAGAAAAACCTAAAGACACCACCAAGAAAAGTTATAACTGATAAATGAACTCAAGGTTGCAGGATATAAAATCAACAGACAAAAATCAGTAGTGTTTCTGTACATCAATAATGAACTAGACGAGAAGGAAATCAAGAAGACAATCCCATTTACAATAACAACAGAGAAAAACACCTAGGAATAAATTTAATCAAGAAGGTAAAAGATCTTAACAAAGAAAGCTACAAAACACTGATGAAAGACATCGAAGAAGACACAAACGGAAAGACATCTCATGCTCATGGATCAGAAGAACTAATATAATTTAAATGACCATACTACCCAAAGGAATTTACAAATTTAATGACATCTCTATCAAAACACCAATGTCATTTTTCACAGAATTACAAAAAAGAATCTTAGAATTTGTTTGGAAGCAAAGAAGAACCAGAATAGTGAAAGCAATCCTTTAGAAGAAAAACAAAGTGAAGTCACACTACTTGACTTCAAAGCATATTTCACAAAGCTATAGTAACCAGAACAAAGTGATATTGGTATAAAAATAGACACATAAAACCAATGAAACAAAAATAGAGTCCATAAATAAATTCCCATATTTACAGCCAACTAATTTCTATAAAGACACCAGGAACATATGCTGGGATAAGGATACCTTTTCAATAAATGGTGCCAGGAAAATTGGATATCCATATGCAGAAGAACGAAACTGGACCCCTTCTCGCAACACATACAAAAGTCAACTCAAGATAGAATAAGATTTAAGGTAAGCGTAAGACCTAAAACTATAAAATTACTAGGGAAAGAACACAGGGAAAACATTCAAGTCATCAATCTAGGCAAAGATTTCATGACTCAGACCTCAAAAGCATAGACAGTTATCAGAAAAATAGACAAGTAGGATTGTATTAAACCAAAAAGTGACTGCATATTAAAGGAAACAATCAACAGATAGGCAACCTGTTAAATAGGAGAAAATATTTGCAAACTATTTATCTGAATAATATCCAGAATATACAAGGAACCTAAACAACTCAATGATTTAAAAAATAAATAATCCCATCAAAAAGAGGGCTAAGGACATGAATAGACATTTGTCAAAAGAAGACATACAAATGGCCAACAGGTCTATCAAAAAGTGCTCAACATCACTAATCAGGGAAATGCAAACCAAAACCACAATGAGATATCATCTTTCCCCCGTGTGTTCTTCTCAAGCTCCCAATATAATAAAATTATGTGATTTTTTTCATTATCTGTTTTTTGACATTATGAACAACTATAATGCCATAAATAAAAACCTTTTGTTAATTCATAAATATTAATTTGTTGTATTGTCTTCAATTCTTAATAGAGGTTCTAAAATACTTTTTTGTGGTAACAGTTCTATATATATATACATATATATATATATATATATTTTTTTTTTTTTTTTTTTGAGATGCAGTTTCACTCTTGTCACCCAGGCTGGAGTGCAGTGGTGCAATCTCGGCTCATTGCAGCCTCCACCTTCTGAGTTCAAGCAATTTTCCTGCCTCAGCCTCCCAAGTAGCTGGGATTACAGGCTCACGCCACCAAGCCTGGCTAATTTTTATATTTTTAGTAAAGATGGGGTTTCACTATGTTGGCCAGGCTGGTCTCCAACTCCTGACAGGTGATCCCCCAGCCTCAGCCTACCAAAGGGATTACAGGCATGAGGCACCGCACCCGGGCCTGAGGTAACAGTTCTTGACTCATAATTTTAGTTATTTTCACTTTATTTAACATGGCACTAAAAGCTCCCAGGGCAGAGGGGAACACATTACGGTTTGCTGTTAATGTCTCCCCTGATCCAAGACACCGCTCCTAAGAGGTCCATTCCTTTTAGCACTTTCAAAAGCCAGGTAACCACGTTTACCAGTGTTACTGCCTTTTTCTCTACTGTAAACGCTTGAGAAATATATTAAATGTCATTCTATCGTTTCCTCTTCCTCTTGCTTCCCTTTAAATATTTTGGTAGAAACCATTTTTCCCAGAAATATAATTGGGTTTGTCTTCAAAACTGTCTTTGCCTACTATAGAATATTTTTAGGCAATGTCAAGGATTTTTTGGTTTTTTTGCCTCTCATCAATTTCTTCTCACATTTATAAATGTGAAGAAATCTTTTCATAAAGTTGACTTATTTTTCACACAAACTTCCATCAGATTTTTACTTGTTCTCTCTTTTTTCCCTTAAGGCTTGCTTAGTACCTTCTAAAAGATGCCTTCTCCAAACAGTTTTTCAGAGGACTAGGAGATTGCTTAAACCTAAAACTACCATCTTAAAATTATTTTTGTTTTTCATCCGCATGCAAATTGACAGATGTAGAGTCATAAAATAAAATATTCTTAAGCCTATTAATATTTTATGTTTACGTATGCGTACACGATGAGTCCCACAATAGTATTTTAAAGTGCTGGATGTTTTTGACTATTGATTTTAATTAAGGGTACTTTAGGTTGTCTGAATTGCAAGTAAGAGAGAAAGGAGAAATAGATGAAAAAAAAATCACAAGCAAGCTTTTTATCTCAGTTCTTGGGGAAAAAAACTAATAAGCCACCTCCACAGTGAATTTCTAGTGAGTCATTAACCAGGGATTTGTTGCCTTGGTTACTGAGCCAGGTAGAGATTCCAGCAAAAAAGCAATGTGACCTATGAGCTCAAGAAACTGAAGAAGTGAAATTTCTGCATGATGATATTTGCAGTTACTACAGAAAGAAATGAAGAAAGGAAAAATATATGTAAAAAGAAAAGGGAAAAAAGATGACTTTGATTTTTGACCCCATGTCAAAGATGTTTACAACTACATGACACACACTTTTAATATATAATTTCAGTGTTTGTTTCCTTGTGAAATATTATAAGACATAGACCATTTCCAATATATGAGACCTCTCCCACCCTAGAAAACAAAGCGCTTGACTCATCAGTGGTGAGTGGACTTTCCTTTGGTAGAGAATATTGCAATAACAATACATTTTCAAGATAAGCATTCAGAAAGCAGAATAATTGAATAGAATTTCCAGGCAACCTGTCTCTGTGGCTTTTCCATCATACTGTATCAAAAATTAAAATTACCTGAATATTGGTACCAAATCTAGAAACCAAAGCAATAACAAAAAGAAGAATTTGAAAGCAGTACTTCAGGCATCACCCTCATCTTTGGCTGGAACTGGCTTTTTCACTAAACTCAGAATCATAATGAAGACATTGATGGTCTACTAACCAACCTCCAGTGATGGCAGAGATTACAATATCTGTGATGATTCCTTTTGTTCTGTTTCTCTGGAGAACCCTGACTAATACCTTATCCAAGTCCTGCTTCCCACTCTTTTCTGCCAATACACCAAGCTACACCAGTTTACACTAAAACCAAGATCCAATGGTAGAAAGTAAAAGAATCTTATGGATAAAACTAGGGCATCTAGTAAGAAACTGCAAGAGTCCTAAGTTTTGCCAACAACCAAGACCTTGACCTAGTCAATAGGACAGGGGTTCAGCTTCCATGAAACTGCATGAGCGTCAGTTTCCTCCAGGAAATTGCCCAGGAATAATCATACCCCTTCCAGAAGATGGATTCTTACCAAAATCAAATGAAAATACATACGAAGCTTTGGCCAGATAAAAAATGATAACTTTTCTTTCCTCTTTTTCCCATCTGGATCTCCTTTACCTCCATTTGTATTTAAAAGATACGGTTTCCTGAAATATTTAAACTTAAGACTCTAAAATTTAAAACATCTTCTATATACATTCTGGAAGGGCTATTTTTTTCCCCTAAGTGCAATATCACCATTGGCTATTGGTCTGCAATGCTCCTTCCCCACATATAAACAAATACTTTGAAACAAAACTGGAAATAAAGGATAAAAGGGTAGACAATGTTGGATAGAGGTATAAATTCCTAAAACATGTATGTTGTTTAATCCATGCCCAAAATTGAATGCAGTCGTGTAGGGCTCACACTAGATCTTACAGCCCCAGACATAAAGGGTTCATGATCAAAATATATTCTCAACCATAAATTACCCTGGATTTACAGTTGCCCCACCACCCTCTCATCTGTAATTGCAGAATTTCTTTCACCAACATTAATCCAATTTGGGAAAGGCTTACTCTTCAAGCTAAGCACCAACTGAGTTAAATGAGATGAGTGTTTGGCATCTGTGGCTTATTGCAAATTCAACAGAAGGTGCTGAGATTTGCTTTATTTCCAATCTGGCTTTATTGAGGCTTCTCTTTTTATGAAAGTAATGGGCTTTCTGCCTTTATTTCCTGTCAAAGTTCTTCAATGCTTATTACTTGATATTTATTTGTCCTTTCGCTTTCAGAGATGGCCATCTTCTAAGATGTTTAAACACAGTGCACAGGGTATGAATTTTCTGGGATTTTTTTTTCTTTTTTCTATTTTTCAAACAGGTTAGTTCTTAATAAGAATTATTTTACTGGTGGTGATAACAAAATGGCAAAAATACTCCGGGGCTTTTAACTCTTTGCTTAGTAAAACTCTCTTTTTCTTACTTTCTTCATGATTCAAATAGCACATTGTATTTGCCATACAACGGATGATCTTTAAATATTAGCCAATAAAATTAAAGACATACAGTAATCATATTTGAAAGTATCCATTTTACAAAGAATATTTTCATTCTATGATTTTCTATATTTTCATATAAAAGTCTGTTATATGAACTGGACCTTTAGCCTATTTTGTGTCAGGCACTGGGGAAGTAAAACAAAAATATATGACAGCTTCTCCTCTCAAGGGGTTTACAGTCCCCCAGGAGGGACAAGAATATAATCGAGTCATTATTATATCATCTTGGCCGAGTTTCCCTGGAAAAGCAGCCTGAGGCAGGATGAAGCTCTGAAGATTTATTTGGGACATACAACCCCAGGGAAACAAGGGGAAGGAAAACTGTAAGTAAAGCTGGAGGGATGAGAAGCCACACAAAGTGACGCATTACTGCGCTAGCAACTGCTTCACAAGGAACTCTGAAGAGACACAGCCGATCACTTGCAGGGCATTTGCTCAGCTACCCGGATGCCTCCAGACACGCTCTGCAGAGACTCTTTGCCTAGAGAAAAAAAAAAAAAACATGGAAAAAGAGGATACTTTTCTATCTGGCCGCCTCCTATGTCCCACTGGTTAACATTGATGCTGTGGAGAGTGAATTCTCCCCCACCCTGTCATCTTGCACTAGCAAACCCTTGGCCAGTCCATGGGCAGGCAGCTGTGGCATGCAGCTGATAGCCCTGCACAGAGGTAGCCTGCAGGGTAGGGGCAGAAGCAGAGCTCACAGCTGAGGAGCTCTGAGGGAGGGTGAGCTCTAAGACTCTATGCAGGCACAGGATGAGTTAGACACAAACAGGATGGCAATGAAGAAAGGTAAAAATGCTAGGAAAACCCAGACAAAGGGCCACTGAGGAAAGCTGAATCTGTGACTAAAAAAGCAAATGGGTGAAATTATGTTTTTCATTGAAAGATTATATGCATATTATATATACCTCATAAAAGCTAACATGTGGCCTGGTGGTTCTTGGAATGATCCACATTGTTCAATTTGAAGCCCTAAGCCTATACTAATGAGTTCTCTAAGACGGAATCTCAGCTTACCTGGGGGCAGTGGGCTTAACAAAGGATATGGTTTGGAGGAGGAACCAATAACCCCATTGACTGCTATCCTCAAACATGTCAGAAATGTCCGTCACTTTCCAACGGTGAAAATTAACACTGACCTGTTTCATTTTCTAAGACAGGTGGTGCTCCCTCTTGTCATGTCTTGCCTTTGTCCCCTTGTGATGTTTTTATTCTTTCCATATAAATTCCCTCAGAAGAGAAGATAAGCAAAGTCAAATATAGAATGATAGCTAGTCTATCTAGGATTTTTTATTTAAAGCTTCTGTGATTTAACATAAGCTGTAGCTTTTAAAATTCAGGTGCCCCATATGCACTGCTGATGAGAATTCAATTTGTGAATCCACTAAGTAAGGCATTCTCTTTTACTAAGTGTGTGAAAGTGTAAGTAGATTAGAAAAAGTTTCAATAGCAATGTCAGCTTTATTAATTCAGTACAGATGGTTTGTACACATTCTTAGCACCTATATCTTTACCCTGAAAAATAGATATCTTTTTAGATTTTTTAAATTTCTATTCTTTTTGGCAACTCATACTATCCTTATGAGGCACCTATCTGGCTAATAGAACATTTGCAATGTTCTACACATTATAGGTGGTTCCCAAAAAATGAACCCCATCCTTTATAGAGCTCACGGTCTGGTTAAGGAGACAATCTAGCATCAGAATGTCAAGGACGGAAGTTACTATGGAGATTTGCTAAGGCCAATACACATCCCTGAAACAGTTAATCATATAACTACAGAAAATAAAAAATCAGCAAAACAGACAACTGTTATAATAGTTTGAACATTCAAGTATAATAGTTTGAACATTATTTGAGAAGTTGAAGATTGACTGAGGAAGTAGTAATGCAACCTGAACAACACCCAGATCTTAAATGTATAAAGCAGGAAGGGAAAGGACAGCCCAGTTACAGGAAAGAAGTAAGAGCAAAGGCACCCAAAAAGAAATGAGCATGGCAAGGTCTCAAGACAATGGGGACAAAATCAAAAGCAGTGGACAGGGCAGAGGATGCTGGCTGGGGAAGAACAGGGAATAAAACTGGTGGATGAAAGGGGAAAAGATTTGAAAATCCAACACACTATGATATAGATTTTTAAGCACACATTGAACCCTAAAGCCTAATTCTCCAACTGACTTTTTTCAACCTTGCTGACCTTCCAGAAGTCCAAACTCAAATCACTGATGGTATAGTAAATGGCAAGACCTGAGGTAGGTGCCTGAAAACAGGAAAAGTCTATATAACTCCAACGAGACAGTATAGATCACACTGCATCATTCAGTCTATGCACTCCTGTGGATTTTAAGAATCCCTAGATTTATATTTTCAAAGAGCACAGATTTTAACCAGAGATCTCCACTTTTCTTTCCCAACACACTCACATGACTTTTGGGGGAAAAAATGCACAAGACCCTTTACTAAGATGCAAAACGTTCCCTCTCTCATGGCATGGGGAAAATTCCGTCTACTGACCCTTCTTCATGTTTCTACATTTTTTATTAACAAAGCATGGAAACAAATTCCTTGTAACCTCAACCTGAACTTTTATTATTGGGATCTCATTTTCACATATGATGTGTTCTTAGTTGCTGGTATCTAGGAGGTAATTTTAATTCTAGATCATTGTAACTTGAACATGACCCTGGTAAATTATATATACGTGGTAAATCTTATGCATGGTGTTACTGAAAATTTTTGGTAAGGTAGACGTGTGGTTTGTGGCAGACCCACAACCACAGAAGACTTTGGATGTAATTACTGCTTTTCTGATGTTATTTGGTCTGAACTTTGATGACAAACTGAAGCCACGTTCTGCTAGCACTTGAAAGAATACGTTGATGGTTGGGCCTTGGCCAGGCCACTTATTGGCCTGATGACACACTGACAATTATAACCCTAAATTGAGTGTTCATGACAAAGCAAGAATTGCCATTTGTGGTGGTGCGTAGACCCTTGTGTGCTTATGTGGCCTCACCACCAGCCTCCTGCTATCAAAGACAAGGAGCCCATTGGCTCCCTGCTCTCCAGGCTGACTGCTGTTTGAGCACAAGAGCTGAGGGGAGGCTGAGAACCTGTATCCATTCATTCACCTGACTCCTTACTTCTTGCTTTTTTTGCAAAGTCTCTTTGCCATTTTGGTAGTAACCCCACATGAATGGAAATGAAGCCAGATCTGAGTTATCATTCTTAATAGACTTCAAAAGTGGATTTGAATTTTTGTTCTTTCATAACAAATTCTGTTGAGCCTATTGTTAGCTATTTTTTGAATAATACCATTTAATTAAATAAACAGTTACTATTTATTTCAGCTGCTACATATCAAGCACTGAGCTAGAAAATGAGAAAGATGAATAATTAATATATAGACTCTCCCTTCAAAAAACTCAGTCCACTGGAAGAGACAGACAAATAAATAAAATGTACTTCTTAGTAATTTGCATTGAGTCCAAAGGGAACTCAGAGTCACCTCGCCTGACCAGGGGAGAAGAGAGCAGAAGGCCTGAGGAGGTGGGAAGAATAGGTGACACTTGAGCCAACCTTTAGCATCAATAGTTGTGAGTAAATGGGGATGAAAGATATTCCAGAGGGAAGAGCATAATCTGAGTAAAGGACTCAATAGCCAGTGTGGTGTGTGCAAAGAAGTAGAAGCCATGTGCTGCCCTAATGCATAAAATAATGATTTAAGGTAGACAGAAGATGAAGTCTGGTTTGGTCTATGATGGACTTTGCGTTTTATCCCATCAGAGATGAGGAATCATGGAAGGTTTTGTGTGGATGTGTAATGTAATCAGTGTTACCACTGGACAATGAGTTACCTGGGTAGACGAGGAACTCAGTGACAGTTCCAGATAGATCTTTTGGTTTTTTTTTGAAACAATTTCGCTTTGTTGCCCAGGCTGGAGCGCACTGGCACTATCTCAGCTCACTGCAACCTTTGCTTCCCAGGTTCAAGCAATTCTCATGCCTCAGCCTCCTGAGTACCTGGAATTACAGGTGCCTGCCACCATGCCCAGCTGATTTTTTGTATTTTAGTAGAGACAGGGTTTCACTATGTTGGCCAGGCTGGTCTCAAGCTCCTGAGCTCAGGCAATCCACCGAAGTCTCGGCCTCCCCAAGTGCTAGGATTATAGGCATGAGCCACCACGCCCAGCATCTAGTTAGATCTTGATAGGAAGAAAAGATTTGTGGATAGGATATCTGGCACGTTAGGTCATGTGGTACCACTGTGTCATTTCCAAAAGAGTTCATTTTCTTTCGTGTGTGTGTGTGTGTGTGCTAGAGAGACAGGTTAATCTGTATCTCATAGCCTCTGGAAAACTATGTTTAAGATTTATAAGAATTTGAATCTGAAATTCAGCTGATTTAAAAAATAAAAACATAAAATGGTTTATAAGAAGGTTCATGGTTGTGCAGCAAAGATTACAATGAAACCTAATAGTATATTATAATTCTAAGTATATAATTCCAGATATATTGTACACAAAGAAGGACACAAACCTACTGTTAAGGAATGGTGAGTTATAAATTGTTACTGAAACAGAAACTGGCCCTGATAAGATGGCATTCATTAAATATCAGAATCTTCACTAGTATTAATAGCACTCAGGGTCCACTAGTCCAAGTATCTAAATATAACAATCCCTGGGAGGGCAGGGTTCTTGTAGCTGAGTACCATGGGGTCAGAACAGCTCATTGGGAGTGATTCAACCCTCACTCATAGACCAAAAAAAGAAATACATACAAATGAAAGTGAAAAGCAATGAGTTTCTAAAATTGACGTTCAAGACCTCTGAGTACAACGACAAGCCCATTAACTAGTGTGACTAATAGCACAGCCTCAGCTGGGGCTCACCTGAGACCATCTTCCTGGGTAGGCCCAGATCTGCTGACTCTCTCTGTGCTATGCCGCCTTAGCACTGATACTACCACCTTTCAGAGTGATCAGCCTGGGAATATGAAATTATTCAAAGTTCCTCTATACCTGTTGATTTATACTGAAACTGTGTTTCATTCTAATATGCTTTGCAAAATGCTTGCAGTCTGCTTTACTCCTCAACTCTTGGGATAGCTTTTATCTGCCTGCTGGTCTAGATAGCTCTAATGTGAATATCATGTGCAGAAATCTCTGCTCTGACAGCTGCACTCTCTCCAGGGTGTTAGGGCTGAGAAGAAGATTTAATCTGTTCCCTTGCCAGGAATAGTCTCCATGGTATTGAGGCTTTAGCTATAAAAACAGACCTACAATGCATATGCCCCCTACCTATCTCATGTAATCCTTCTCCAGGTGTAAAAATTCACAGACAATACTGCATTCACTATACTTACTGCACTCTGTTTTCCCAATTTCTCCTCAATAAGATATACTTAATCTTGTTATAAAAATGATGGTCTTTTAAATATATCACTAAAGAATTCAGCTTTTAGAAACCATTCTCCAGCTTTTCCAGGAAAAGAGATATGGCTTGACCCTGTAGTCTCTACATACTTGATCTGGGAACCTTGTGCAATATGGCTCAGTCTATAAATCACATCTTACCAGAAGCCAAACCTACCCAGGATAGGCTTAATTCTAAATATTAAGATTCTAAATGCTGACCTTAGATAACTAGTATTTGATTCATGCTTTCTATGCTGTGTGGGAAGCTTCCTGGTTATTCAAAGCTGATTTTGGATTTTTACCTTTAAAATTCTACATTGGTTAATAATTATCAATATAATTATATCTGCCATTGCTCACTTTTGCTCTCAGCTGAAGAATAGATTGAGTTGCTTAATAATTAAGCACACTTTGTTCCACATAGTCACCTTTTTTGACCAGAAATTCAGGGGCCAGAATTCTATTTCTGCTCTGGAAAAATGCCCAGGCAGGACCGCTGTCTTCACATGATATAAGTAGAGGAGGAAAAAGGTACTTATCCTACAAAGACCAAAGTCAAGAAGCTCTGTTCTCTCAACTCCATATGTCATTGAAAATCTTCAAACCTCCAACAAAATTCTGTGACATTTCTGGCACTCCGTGAGTTGCAGAAACATCTATATAAGTGTTTCTAAACAACCACCTCTTCAGACTTGGAGACTTTCGCAAGAATAGCACCAGTTCTGACTGCAGTGTCTCAATGGTGGAGCTCTGTTACTGAAAAAAGAACACATCTTATGGGATCTGGCCTTGACTTGCTACATTTTCTGTGACATTAGCAATTAATCTTCTTCTAGCTTCTATAAATATGAGTGTTAATAAAAGCTGACCCACCTTCTGCATGGGGATGGTGTGATGCCAATTAATACACTTAGAAATACTTCAGACAACACATAACTCAACGTTATAGCGTCAGCATTACTGCCATAGTATAAGTTGCCAGCTTGGTGAGGAAATATGTTAAGCTGGTGTGATAAATGAGAGGTAATGACCCACACAGGAGTTACCTCTTCTTCCTACTGTCTGGCTTTGATCCTTCCTCAAAGACAGAAACTATTAGAGCTAACCTTTAAAAAGAGAGATACACAAATGCACCCTCCCTGGCTATCACAAAGAGTTCTAAGTTGGTCTGAAGTAAAGCATAGGTCTTTGTTATTATAAGAATCTTCCTTGTTATATTAGTCATTTCACCCCAGAGATGAAAGCGATTCTAGCAGCCATCTATATATATCTCATTTAACTGCCTCATTTTGTAGATGAGGAAATCAGGCTTATGGAAGTAAAGCCACAGGCCCAAAACTGCACAGCTACTACTGAGTGGCACAGCTGGAAGCAGAATCCAAGTGCCTGGATTCCTGTGCTTTCCCCACCATACTCACTGCCTGTGTCATCTACAGTTACTGCATCATTTTAAAATAGATAACAGAAAAGTCAATGAACGCATTCATTCATTTACTCAACAAATATTTATGGAGTGTTTACCATGGGCCAGGCATATTCAAGGCACCAGAGATACAACAGTTAATAAAACATATACATTTTCTGCCTTTGAAAAGCTTACTTTTGAGGCAGGGGGGTGGGGAGAGAGAGACGAGCAATTGCCAAGGAAAAATAAATAAATTAAGCAGGGAAGGAAAATATGGGGAAGGGAAATAAAATTCCTAAATACAGCAGCCAGACAAGGTGACTTTTAAGTAAAGACCTGAAGGAAGTGAGAAAAGTATCCATACAAATATAGAAGGGATGAGCATTCCAGACAGGAAGTAACAAGAGCATAGGTCATGAGGTAGCAGCTCTTGGTGTGGTTCAGGCAGCAGCAAGGAGCCTGTGTGGAAGGTGTGCATGAACGAGGAGAGATGCGATGAAGCCAGAGAGGCTGGACAGGAGACAAGTTTACAGAGCCGCTCCATAGGTCATGGTAAGGACTGCAACTGAGTCGGATGGGAAGCCTTCGAGTTTAGAGTAACATGACCAGACTTTCCCTTAAACAGGATCACTGTGGCGAGGTGCTGAGAAAGAGGACAAGAATAGGCATAGGATGAATGAACTGTTGTAAAAATCCAGGGGCGAGATGACAGTGGTTTGGACCAGGATGGTAGAACTGGGGTGATAACTGATAGAGTAGACAGAATTTACTGATAAGCCACATGCAAGGTATGAGAGGAAAAGAGGTAACAAGCATGACACTACGGTTTTTGCCTTAAACATCTAGAAGGACAGAGTTGCCATTAGCTGAGTCAGAAAGAAGGACAGGGAAAGCCGATTTGGAAAGGGGGTACAAAATAGCAAAAGCTCCATTCTGGACGTAAGTTTGAGGAGCTCATTAGACATCTGTGTAGAAGTGTTGACTCGGTGGTTGAATATATAAGTTTAGAGTCCAGAGGAAAAATGCTAGCTGAAAGTATAAATTTAGGAGTGAAGCAATAGAAGGCAGTTAAAGCCACGAGAAGGCATGAAATCACCTGGGGAGAGTGAGGACAGATAGAGAAGAGGCTCAATGACTGAGCCCCAGGGTTCTCCAACATTTAAATGTGGAGATGTGCTAAAATAGGAATATCAGGGAGCTAGAAAAGCAGCAAAACAATTATGGCTCATTCTCTCTGAATGATTCCCTATCTCCACACTGCACATCCTTTTATGCCTAAATTCTTCTTCGCTTTTATTAGTTTATTTTTGTAGATTGTATCACTCAGTTTTACTATTTATCTTATGTCAGTCTTCACTGCAAAGCACTTATAATGTTTTTCAAAACCCAAATCCCCTCCCACTTTCTGAAAGAAGAGATTTGCTGCCATCAAATACATTCAAAAGACTAAGCCACCGGCTCTGATGGCGCTTCAACATGGGGAGACACAAAAATGAACAAATAAGGTACTTGCTGTCAAAGACATTATTATAAGAGTGTATAGCTTCCCCGGATGATTATTTGAAGGAGGAAATGACCATTGTATATATACTTTTATGTGTGTGTGTGTCTACATACACAACTAATATTTATTCAATGCCTGCTAGGTGCCAGCTATTCTATTAAGTGTGTTGTGTATATGCATTATCTCAATGTCCTCACAATAATCCCAAACAGCAAGTACTATTATTATCTACATTGTAGAGGTGAGGAAAATGAGGCTTTCAGATGTTAAATAACTTGCCACACTTACCAGGTTTAAGAGGTACCAAATCTAAACAGTTTGCCTCCTGAGCCCCTACTTCTTAAACTTTTGCCCGGAATGATAAACTGGCCACTAGTCCAGAAAATGGATTTGAGACCATACAGCTGTCTTGCTTGGTCTGCATGGTGTTTTTTTCTCACATGTACTTTGAATGCCTTCAGGGGGTGTACACGTTCATTAATCACGGCCCACACTGGGCATTACGGCCTTCATCCTTACCCTTCATCATTTAACTTAGCAGCTGCACCAAGTGCATTGGAGTTGTTGACCCTTGCTCCACTATACTTCTTCCTTCCATCTTTAACAGGCTCTTCATTATTCTCAGTCCAGCACATTTCTGCCCTACTTCTTGCACATTCACACAAACCCACACACACACCACTCACCCCACCAACACCAACGCAAATACCTCCAACACTGCCATCAGGAGAAATCAAACAAAATAGGATTGTTCTTTCTTTCCATCCCTGATATTTTTCCCTATAAAAGTCATTCATAATGTTTGAGGTCTTCTCCCAAATTTACCTCTCCAAATCTAATTCAAACCCAACTCCCACAATGTAAAGGCAAACTCGTTTTTTGCCTAGAAACACAGAATTATGCCCTGATGATGTTTTATAACAGGAGGGACCATCCTCCGACAGCTGGATCATTCATCATTTGTTGGCTGTTGTTACACATCTCAACGTTGAGTGGTGGCCTAGGGCACACACATGTGTTCTAGGCGAGAGTGAATTCCAGTCATTTTGTTTTGAAAAGACAAAGCCTCTGCTGAGAAGTGTTGCTCTGCTGAGAAGTGTTGCGTTATGAACTCACTCTCTTTCTCTTTTTTTTTTTTTTTTTTTGAGATAGAGTTTCTCTCTTGTCGCCCAAGCTGGAGTACAGTGGCACGATCTCTGCTCACTACAACCTCTGCCTCCTGGGTTCAAGCAATTCTGCTGCCTTAGCCTCCTGAGTAGCTGGGACTACAGGCACCTGCCACCGTGCCCTAATTTTGCATTTTTAGTATTTTAGTATTTTTTTTTGTATTTTTAGCAAAGACGGGGTTTCACCATGTTGGCCACTCCTGACTTCAAGTGATCCATCCACCTTGGCCTCCCAAAGTGCTGGGAATACAGGCGTGAGCCACCTCAACCGGCCATGAATTCATTCTTAATTGCATGTCCATTACACGGTTAGCACGTAAGAATATTTTCTTAAATAATCTGTATCAAGAAGCTCACAGAGTTCTTTAGCTAATTCTGGCTCATAAGTACCAGGAAGGGTACTAAGGTTCTGTCTCCTTAGAACAGGGGAGAAAAATCCGAGTACTTTTTGTAATTGTTAATATTTTTTTGTTTCTTTAAAGAAAGCAGGAAGATACTTTAACAAAAGCCCAAATGAAATCATGTTTTCTATGAAAGGAAACGATGAAAATGAAGCGTTTGTTTATGGACCTAAACTGTGGGAAATATTGTATCAGCAAGGTGTTAAAATCAGTTTCCAGAGCTACTCTTTGTGTTGGGGATTCCAACAAAGCAGAGATAAAACCAGGTGCTGAACACTATATTAGGTCAGCCGAGCTCCTGGTCTAATGCACTGATGTTTGCAGCGGGGACAATTATTAACCTCAACAGGGTTTGGGGTGGGGCTTACTGGCAGGGAAAGGGTTGGATTTCCCTTCCCTTTATACATTAATATACAAAAACATTATTTAGCCTTAAACCTAAAAAGTTGTTTACCATGCTTCGTTATTCAATTTACTAATGAGAACACCAGAATTCATCCTCATTTAGAATTTGTTAAATACTTTACAATTTTTTTAAAAACCAATACATTTTGCCAAGTTTCCACACACATTAGCAAATACGATTTGTAAAATAGTTCTACCAATAAATAGCAATTTCATTATCCCCATTTCATACATGAGGAAAGTCAAAGAACCCAGTAACACTCCCAAGATCCCATAGCTCCAAGGGATAGTAGAGCAGGAATTCCAACTCATGTTTTATAGTCCAAATCCCACATTCTTTTCATGAGTTATCATTTGTTGGCTGCTCTGATATTGATGATTCAATCACGAGATGTGTGGCCAATGAACTGATCACTGACAGTTCACCATCTCTATTAAAAACGGGTTAAGAGAATGGAAAATATTCTTGCCAGAATCTGACAACTTTCCCTTGGTCAGAATATGAATATAAAAAGTTCCAACAGTTTGTTTCTAAGCTGCTAACACAGTTTTTCCTATAAAATGCTACCACTGTGTGATGTTACACAAAGAGAGGTTTTGTGATCCCATTTCTAGCACATCATCAATGTCCTAATGTCCTCCGTGATCCTCCTAGAAAAGGGTATCATAGTGAGTATATTCCAAGCATAGTTCATCACAGAACCCATTGTACTGAGTGCCTGGATAGATTCGTGTACCATGGATGCTCTGCAGGGTCCTTGTGAACCCCTGCAACTCACTAAATTCAGGGAAATTTGCCCTGTGGAGCATTTATCATAGCTTGAGAAACACCGTTTAGGGCAATTGGTAGTAACCTTTTAGAATTCATTCATCTGAAATTTAGTGTAGAACAAAAACTATAAATAGATTCAGAAACACCTCTGAATGACTTCATGAATGACATATTTATCATCACTTACTCAGGGGAACCAGAAGTGGCACAACCCAAATGTCCAAGGCGGATGTCAGAGTTCTCAGCCCATTTCCAACCTGCCCCTCCATGCAGCTCACTGAGATAGTGCTCTAGGTTGTGTGGTCCATCCTCTGACTTAGGATGACAGCTCTTGTGTTCTCAACTCAAATTTCCTTCAGGCTGCCATGCAGCTCCGTATTCATTCTTGTTAGTGATAATGAGATGAACCCAAGGCTTAAAAATAATTGTGTTTAAATTTAGACTTATCTACACGGAGAATGTCTCTCCAAACCTCAATATGTTCTTTTGAACTAATAATTATATTTTCCTCCTTTTCTTTCAGTGATGAACAAAATTGAACAGTAATATTTTCTAAGAAACACATTGTAAAATCCCTTTCTTAACCCAAAATGAAATCCATAGATAACATATAACTTATTTATGCATACATATCTTTTATAAATCAATCACATATTCTAATCATACTACAAATGAGAAATAATAATTTCCAATGAACTGAACGTCAACATATAAATGTCAACATTTCAAGATGTGAAGAACTTCTGATTTGTGCTCACTACATAACAATAGCCCCACCTTCATTATGACAACTCAGAACACATCCTCTCAGCTTCAAAATGCCTTCTCAGTATCCCTATTTTCCTCATTTAGAATCAATGTATTAAAGAATTTTAAGTAGGAAGCAAAGTGGGAAGTAGGAATTTTAACTAGGAAGCAAAGTGTTTTTACTAATTCCTTTAACAAAATCACTTAGGCTGTTGCATGGAGAATGAACAGAAGAGGGGAAAAGAGAAAATGCAGAGTCCCACGAAGAGGCCACAAAATGATCCCAGCAAAAGATGCTTCTTTCATGCTACTGACAACTAAATCTGAAGTCTTCTCCCTGTGTCCAGGTGCCTTTTAGGCATCTCTATTTGAAAATTCTGGTGCTATGTGAAACATTTCAATCTCCCAAATTAAATTTTAGATTCCCCTCATTCTTCTACAACAAACCAGCATCTCTTATTTTCTCATCATACCAGCCTTACATTTCTGCATCATCTCTTGAACTTTCACCATCTTTTATATCCAATCCCAGCCTCATTCTTCCAGCTGGAGATAACAGACTCTTAGCTGGATGACTGCCTTGTATCTCCAGTCGCAATCCACTCTATAAGCACCTTCCAGAACAATCTCTTTCAAATACCGACATCTATACATCATTCTCTTCTACAAGCGCTTTCCTAGTCTGGCATTTGCAAGATCGACTGGAGCCTTCACATGGCATAGTGTGACCGTGGAACAAATAAAGGGTCAAACCCATTGTTAAAGTTTCTAACCATTAAGATATCCATACAATGGCATATCTTCCCCATTCCTCCTCTCCATTACCTGCTATCCTTTGCAATTTCTTACATCATCTTACCACTGAGACCTAACCACTCCCCACTACCGCCAGCACTCTGAAAAAGCAAGAATATTTCATTCTTTTCCTCTTAACTAAGACACGCACACAAACAGTAGGTTATCAATGAGAGTTTGATGAATTCATTTCAAAGCAATAAAATAATGCTCCAAAATGATGACAAAAGAGAGCGCAAAGCAAAAACCTTAAGCATTTTCTGTGGATTTAACAGTGTCCGCGACCTTCCAAGCCAGCTGCTCAGTCTACTGTGGCACAGCAGGTTAAATTTTCTATGAAGCAACAATACATACAGCCTCAAAGCATTGATTCTGAAGTCAGATTATGGTCCAAATCTCAGAAACATCATTTACTATCTATAAAAATTTAGGCAACATAGGCTGGGCGCGGTGGCTCATGCCTATTTACCCTTAAAACATTTACAAATTTTAATGTGTGTGTATATATGCATACATAAGACTATAACACTGTTTTGTTAAATTCACAATAAAGATACAATGCTAATCAAATACTTGGAACATTTATAATACAACTTGGAAAAAAAAATTTTACAAATTAGGATTAAGTCATAAGGTCTAGAATAAAGGGAACATGCAACAGCTGTCCCAGTGAAGATTTATGATTCTTTTAAATGACTATGAAATGCAACTAATGGGACCTTTCAAAAAAGTCCAATTTTCAATAGTGTGCTTCTTATAAAATCCTAATTTTGTTTCACTGGTGGCAATCTTTGGGCCACTCTAGGCCTTTTAATTTTTATTGAAATCATCAAGAAATTGTGGTACTAAGGTTCATCCCTTTCAGATCAGAAATTAAGATTGAGATAAATTTAATTTTCACTGTTTTCCAAGTAGTTTACTCTCTGAAGAACCAGAAACATTCCTATTTAGATACCATTGTTAATTGGGTAATGGGTAAATGGGTGTCAATAAAATATGCAGTTATAAAAAGAACATTTTGGTTAAGCCCTAGAATGTTAACTGCACAAAGAGTTCCAGAGATAGGCTTTTTATACAATTAACAAATTCGTGTTTGGATTTATAAACAACACATAACTTGTTTGGATTGATGCTTTACTACACTCTTTAAGAATGTATCACAATCGGAGAGACAGGCTAAAGGGAAAAGACGTTATCAGAGATGTCACAGATTCCTTTTGCTGAAGTGGGAGACAACAAAGTCATCTGTGTCCCTCTTGCACAAGAAGAACATCTTGTAATGTAATTCCAGAGTCAGAGCAGAGGAAAGGTTTGACTTGGTCACATTTGCAACTGCCAGACCACAGGACAGACTCAGTTCTCTTTTCTGGTTTCAGTAATTTTTCTTAACTTCTCTCTCAGGCATCTGAGGGTCTGCCAGACCGCGAGCCTCATCATTTGCTCAGCCTCCACTGAGGGCCTGGATACTCCTGAGAGACTGCAGCCACTTTGAAGGATGCAGGAGAGGCAGGAAACTGGCTTGGGTTCCATCGCAAAAGGATTGCAGCAGAGGTAAGACGGCCTCGCCCACCACTTTTCTGCTGTACAGACCTACGCAGTGAGAGGTGTGAGCTCTACACGGTCAGGATGGTAAAGTTCTGTCTGAAAACTCCCTGGTTTCTAAGAATAGCATGGACAATTCCCAAAAGCAGTGCTACTCTCAGGGCAGAACTTACTCCTACATCCAATCCAGCCCAATCTTCTGCCCCACAAGGGACTTTCTCCTTCAATGAATTTCTACAGCAAGTGTTTTCAAATTGCTAATGTTGGCCCTCATTAAAACCTGCCTTGCAGGCCAGGCTCAGAGGCTCATACCTGTAATCCCAGCAGTTTGGGAGGCTGAGGCAGGCAGATCACCTAAGGCCAAGAGTTCAAGACCAGCCTGGCCAACATGGTGAAACCCCACATCTAGTAAAAAATACAAAAATTAGCCAGGCATGGTGGTGGGCGCCTGTAATCCCAGCTACTCAGGAGGCTGAGGCAGGAGAATTGCTTGAACCTGGAAGGCGGAGGTTGCAGTGAGCAGAGATCACACCATTGCACTCCAACCTTGGCAACAAGAACGAAACTCCATTTCAAAAACAACAACAAAAACAAAACCCACCATGCATTAATGCCTAATTAAGCAACATCTTGTCAGAGAAATTGTAAAATTTCATATCAGAGGATGTTTCTTATATATCCCTTTGGAGCCCAATATATGCGTGTATTGGATTAACACTGAATGAATAAATGTTTGGGAAGAAAAAAAGAGAAAAGCTTAACTAGCACAAAACCATTCCCTGCATCTATGGTGCAGCTTAGTAAAATATTTTCTGTGTTCATTTCTGGTAGATTAAATTATGTTAAATGCTTATAATTCATCCATTCAATAGTTAGTGCCTGCCTTTATCTTTTATTATTTTTAAAATTATTTTTTAAAGACAGGATCTTGGTCTATCACCCAGGCTGGTGTGCAGTGGCGTGATCACATCTCACTTCAGCCTCAGACTCCTGGGCTCAAGCAATCCTCACAATACCGCCTCCCAAGTACCTGAAACTATACATGCACACTACCACATCCGGCTATTTTTTTTATATTTTTTTAAAAAGATGGGGTCTTGCTGTGTTGCTTAGGCTCATCTCAAACTTCTGGGTTCAAGCTACCCTCCCACCTTGGCCTCCCAAATGACTCAGATTACAGGCATGAGCCACCATACCCAGCCAGTGCCTGCCTTTCAAGGTAAAGGATGCAGTGAGAGGTATAGCAGAGTCGAGGTCACACAGCCCCTTGGACACAATGCTAAGGAGCAGGCCCTTATCATTTATAGATCAGAAAGTCATTGAGGAATGTTTTGCAGGGCATAAAACAGTCAGTTTTGTTTTATGGCTAAAACACTCTGATGACAATGTGAAACATCGATTCAAGGGGCAAGTCTGGAAGCAGGGTTAAGTACAGGACACCAACAGAGAAATGGCTAGGAATTAAACTAGGGCAATAGTCATAAGGATGCAGAAATGGAAACAGGTATAAGATAGAGAAATCGGTACAACTTGATGACTGACTACTCTTGGGGGAAAGGAATGGCAGAATTCAGGAGCGACTGTCAGGTGTATGGCTCACTACGCTAGAAATGCCATATGTGTCTTTCCTGCTAACCTATAATCTGCAAGAGGTCCTAGACTATACTGTGTTATTTACCACTGTTTCTATTATCTGGTACTCACCCTGGCAGGTGGTAGACACTTAATAAATACTCCTTGATTTAAAATAAAAAATATATTGATTAGAGCTGACTCTTACACATCTAGGAAAATTGTTTGGAAAAAAAAAAGCTTTATTCTTTTCTAGCTCTGAACCTACTGAAATAAACTTAAAGGGTTTCATTAAAAATATTTTCTGTTTTTACTATCATCTCCTTCAGAAATGAAATTTCCATGTCTTTAATTTGACATTACTGTGGTTAAGTAGACCTCACTATCAAAACACCTTCCTAACATACATTGCTAAGCATTATGTTTCCATTGAAATCATAATTGTATTTTATGAAACAGACACATTAGTTTTTTTAAAACTGTTTCTTCATAGGAATTAAGAAAAATTTGAAAGTGGTTATACCTCCATGAAGAAAAAGTGAAGCCTAGAACAGCCGTTCCCTCATTATCGTCAGTTTCGCTTTCTGCAGTTTCAGTTACTCAGTCAACTGTGGTCTGAAATATTACATACAATAAGATATTTTAAGAGACAGAGAGACTATATTCACATACCTTTTATTATAGTGTATTGTTATAATTGATCTATTTTATTATTGTTATTGTTGTTAATCACTAATCGTGCCTAATTTTTATGTTAAACTTATCATAGGTATGTACATTAGGAAAACACATAGTTTGGTATTATCTGCAGTTTCAGGAATCCACTGGGGATCTTGGTTCATATTCCCTGTGGATAATAGGAGACTCCTGTACTCAGTATCAAGCTGTCAGCTGCATAGACAAAATATCATTTTTCTTCAGAACAAGTTTATAAAAGCATGACAGTCACCTAATCTTTGAAATGCTAAGATTGTTAATATTTTTCTAGACAATAGAAAATAATATCACTCTTTTTTGTGAGGTTTAGCAATAAACACTAGTCCAATGCAAACATAACCACATTATATGTGGGGTGATACACGGATCCTTAATAACCCGTAAATTAATAGAATTTTTAGCAGTTGGGGTCCCCAATAGGACATAGACGACATGCAGACAATAGGCTAATGTTAGCAGAGTTTATTTAGGAAGAGCTTAATCATAAAGGCATTGCTATGGGGGAACCACAATACACAGAAGAGTCACCAAGGCCTGGCAGTAGCCTGACTGTCACCATTCCTATGCCAGAAAGGAGGGAAACAGTGGTTACTGGGGTCTGAGAGAGAAAGTCATGCAGAAAAAGATCCCCTGAAAGGACCAGAGATTTCTGCTAAGGGGCACTGAGTCAACCCCACAGGAAGGAGCCTAGGCAAATAACTACTCTGCCAGTGCTCTCCTTCCCTCCCTCTGGTCTTTTAACAGTGCTCTCCATTGGCCAAACCCAACAAAGGCAATGGGATCCCATTAACAAGTCCATATGGACAGGCTCCAGGGGCAGAACAGGGTAGAGAATGGTGGGAAGGGGACCTGGAGGAGAAAATAGAAGACACCAGCTCAGACTCACTCATTTGAGCTTTTCTTCCTCAGAAAGACAACTTCGGTCCACTTGCCAGTGTCCAAACTGTTTTTCATCATCTCCTTCTTGCAGATCAAAAAATTTTCCTGAGTTCGCATTTAAACTTCTAAGTACACAGCTATCAATAAATACCATGTTCCTCTAGCATATCAGCAGGAAATCTGAAGGAACATGGGATGAGCAAGTACGAGGAAAACACAAAATGAAACACCTAGTAAAATGGTAAGTCAACATTCTAGAAATTATGCCAAAAAAAATTCTTTAGAAATCTTTGAAACTCTTTAGAATTGAGGGATGTTTTATTATTTGTACCCCTCCTGTCCCCTTCCTACCCTACACACACACACACACACACACACACACGCAATCAGCACTTTTGGCTCAAAAAGTGTCTTTTCTTTGATCTCCTTTTGGAGATTTAAAATCTACCTATCCATGGAATGGGACTTCAAGGGACCTTTTTATCTAAGTGCTTAGACATTTCCACAAAAGGCACTCTTTAATCTGAAAAGTATCAATTTTTCTTATTAATTGTACTGCTTGCCAATAATACAAAAATTTTCTCTTGTCTTATGTCTATTTACCACACTATGTTTAAAAGGGTTGGATTTCCACCATTTTTGTGAACTACTTAGTATTTTTATTACTGAGCATGGCACTTAGTAAGTGCACAATTAACGTCAGGAATAATGCGAGTTGGTAGCTGTAGTTGTTTATCTTTTGAAAAATAGTATTATTTTTGAGGCAAACATTCAGAAATGCACTGTAAAGTGTGAGATTCAGCTAAAAGTTCTGTCTTAACAATATGCACTGTCACGACATAAAACTTTTTTAAAAGCTTGCATTTTCTTGATGAATATTTGGAAGTTTATGGTAAAGATATTGAAATCCAGTGGGTCACAGGGATTTTAGTTACAGGCAGATAGGCAAGGACTCTAAAATCAAACTTCAAATATAGTTATTTTATTTATTTATTTATTTACAGGGGCTGTACATCCTAGCTTCTTCCCAAAAGAAATGAAATGCTTCATTGTCGTTTCCTCCTCATTTTCTGGGTCTTTCCTTAGATTAGAAACTGACACAGATTAGATAATGTTCCAGCAGAGTAATGAAACCACAGCCCAGTCATATATTATTTAAAGACCTAGATTTCATTCATCATAGGTGAAGCTGACTAAAGACAAAGAGCCTGGTTTATATCACTGGGCTGCCAGCAGGACAGAACTCACAGCTCCCGCCTCGCATTATAAACAAATCCATAAAGGAAGCTAAGCCTCTGTTTCTCCACCAGGGCACTCATTTTATACAGTGCCAACTTACAGAATTTTCAAGAGCAGAACTTCAGTGGGCAAAACAGGAAGATCCCTCAAACTGGTTTTGAGTATTCCTCATCAAAATATGAGAAAAATAGGAAATACAGGTTCATGGCATAATTTCTCTCAAATTCTAGACAAGTAATAGGTGCAGGCAAAAATAAATTATCTGTTTCTTTGAACCTGATACTGCTAATACCATTCAGAATGAGAGCTATATTGGCTAAACTTTCAATTGAAATGCAAAGTTTAAAATGCTAATCTCATTCACTAGTTCATGAGACTTTCATAATCAATTTTATATTCATGTTCTTTATCGTAGTGGTATTATTTTTTAATAGGCTAGAGTCCTTTTACTAGCAGTATATGGCAACTATCTAATTGATCCTCTACCACACTGATTGTTAAACATTTTGAATATTACCTTGGGTCAAAGTTCCTTTAATGAATGAGTTTTATCAATCTCTTTTATTATTAAATGTAACAAATTTAATTCTGCAATTGCACTTCTAGTTATAGTGTAGAAAATCATCAAAGAATTTTGTTCCTGCCATAAAAAGAAAACATGAGACAAACTAAAAAGTACACTATTCTTTAACACCAACAAAGAATAGTAGACACAAATTAGTCAAAATACTGAATAACTGAATCTTGATAGGCTGATTGCTCAGAAAATCTTTGCCTCATTCAAATTTTCTCTACAAAATTCCAGTAAGGAATCTATACTGCTGCAGCTTTCTGACTTTCTAACCAGAATGTGTTCTCTCTGCTGGGTCATCATTTTTAATGCTTGCTATGGCCAAGTGATGTACAGTAATAAACTTACTTTCATGGGAAGAAATCCAATGGCAGTTGTTGAATCCAGTGATTCTAAGTCCTCATCTTCCTTGTCCTATTGCATTTGACACCACTGATCCTTAAAATACTTTCTCCATCTCACTGCTGCATTTCCTCCACCTTTCTGGTCCCTCCTCACTCAGTTGCTGGTTCCTCCTCATCTCCCTCTTTTCCAAATTTTGCAGTGCCTCAGGCCTACGTCCTTGGACCTCTCCTTTTTTCTCTCCACCCTTACTCCATAGGTAATTACTCTAGCTTAAATTTGAATATGTCCCCCCAAAGTTCATTTGTTGGAAACTTAATCCTCAATGGAGAAGTGTTAGAAGGTGGGCCCTAGAAGAGTGCTTCAATCACGGGGGCAAAACCTTCATAAACTGATTAATGCCTTTATCATGGCAGTGGGTTTCTTATAAAAAGACAAATTTATCCCCTCTTGCTTGCTCTCTCTCTCTCTCACCCTCTCTTTGCCTTTCTGCCATGGAGTGATGCAGCAAGAAGGCCCTTGTCAGATTCTAGTCCCTTAATCTTGGACTTCCAAGCCTCCAGAACTCCGAACTAATAAATTTCTGTTCATTATAAATTGCTTAATCTGTGGTATTCTGCTACAGTAACACAAAATGGACTAAGACAATATTATTACCCAGACTCATTGCTTTAAATTCCATCTTTGCCCTAAAAATTCCAAGATACCATCTATGCCCTAGTAATTCCAAAACTATCTCCAGCCTAGACTTCTTCCTTGACTGTCTTCATTTGGATATATCTAATAATCAACTCAAATGCAACATATCCAAGAATGAGTTCTTGAATTTTTCCATCAAACTTGCTCTTCCCACAGTTTTCCCTGCCTCAATAAATAGTAATTTTATTCTTTCGGTTGCTTACATCAAATTCTTTTGAGTCATCCTTGATTCTTCTCTTAATCTTATACCCTATGTCTCATCCATTAGCAAATCTAATCTACTCTACCTTCAGATTCTGTCTAGAATCCAACCACTTCTTATCTTCTCTTCTACTATCACTTTAGTTTAAACCATCATCCTTTCTTTCCTAGAGTATTACAAGAGCTTCCCAGCTGGTCTTCCTGGTCCCCTTTGCCTCTCTGTACTGTACTTTGTAGCTTGGAGTGATCCTTTTAAAAGTGAAGGTAGACCATGTCACTCCTCTGCTTAAAAAGTCTTTCATAGTTTCTTTTCCCATTCCAAACAAAAACTAAAATCCTTACAATAATCCATAAGGCTCTACACAATCTGTTCCTGTCAGTCTCTCTGCTTTCAGCCCCATCTTGCTTCAGCCACAGTGGCCTCCTTGCTGTTCCTTGAACATACCAGCTTTACTGTCACCTAGAGTCTTGTAGGAATTGTTCCCTCAAATATCCTTATAACTCTCTCCATCATCTCTTTTAGATCTTTGCTCAAATGCTACCTTCTTAGTGAAGATTTCCCTAACAACACTATCTAAAATTTCCATTTTCCAGCAGCATTGTCGAGCCCTCTTACTTTAGCTCCTCTTTATCAGTCATCATGATCTAACGTAATTTAGATTTTGCTCGTGTATCTTCATTTCTATGTTTGTTTGTTCTTTAATGTAAGCTCCTTGATAGTACCATTTTCTAAGGTGTAGTTTATTATCCTAATTGAGACAACTCCTGGCTCAGCACACAGTCAATAAAATTCTGTTAAATGTACACATAGAACATTTACTTTTCTACTTGAAATTAGATCTGCAGATAGATTCTTTACTTGCACAGAGTCACAACATTTCCTAAGCAATGCCCTTGCTTGTGAATCACAACGACTATCATGTATGAGTATACAAACATGATATTCTGGTATAAGTATATCATACATGATGATTTAATTCTCAGAACAATCCCGTATATAGATATCATTATTGAATTGTATAAATGAGGATACTGAAGCTTGGAGAGTTTAAAAAATACTCTTGAGTCACAGAGCTAACATGGATTGAGCTAGATTTCAAGTTCAGATCTATACAACTATAAAGGCCTGCTTCTTAGCTACTATGACAGGCTATCTCCCTTTTGAAAACTTGCTTAGGGCAGTACTCACTTAATATTTACTCACTCAAAATCAAGACTTTGAATATAACTAGACTATATCACAATGTGTTAGGCATAAAGCAAAATAACCTTAGGCAATACGATCAATGAACAAAAAACGGCAAAACCTCTTTGGTGTTAGTACACCTCAAAAAAACCCTAAAACCCTCCATTTTTGTTTATTTCTCGTCTATATCCCAAATTGGATAATATCCCACATCAACTATACCCTTTTTCATTATGTGTTGTAATAACTTATTGATTCCAGAAATGTTACCTTGAGGTTTTTAAAGGAAAATATGTATATTTCCTTATTAGTTAAGTTGATTAACTTTGTTATTGTCCTTTATTTTATGTTCATGCCAGGTCTGACATATCCATTTCACTGTTGGGTTGTGGTGAACTTAGCATTATGTTGATATATTCACATAGAATAGGATAAAGAAAGAAGAAAAAGATGAGGAAGATTTACATACATCAAAACTTCTGTTCAGTAACATGAATCTCATTTATTTAGTCACTGGCAAACTACTAACAGCAGAGGCCTATATGACAGAAACATTTACATTAAAATTATTCTAATTAAAAAGCACACATATGTGTATATATTTGCCATTATGCTCTATTATTGCTATTTCATATCAAATTTATATACTGGAAGTGTTGTTTCTATTATGGACCGACTTGCAAATCATCTGAAACTCACTTGTCTTTCAACTCTAAACAAAAGAACTAATGCAATCTACTATGTGAACTTTGGAGATCATAATTTATGCAATAAGGTATTTATCACCATCAATAAATAACAAGTTTTCATTTGGCCCATGGACAATATTTATCAGAACCAAACAAGAATAGGAAACAAGAATTAGAGTACTCATTCTATCAAAAAAATCTAAGGATTAAAACAAGAAAAAATTGTGAAAACGTATTTCAGTCACTAAGCCTATCTTTTATTTCTAATCTTTCTAGATAGAACAACCACTTATTATAAATATCTGCTAAAAACGTTTAATAGATAATGTACTGAAGGTCTGATGCTCTATGTTAGTTCAAGTACGTAGAAAAACATTTTAAATGATTATGCATAAGTGAACCATACACCATTTTCTTCTGTTTCTTTTATTTGCAACTCATGAACAATGTCTGCTTCTAATGATGATAAATCCCCTTCTGATCAGAGTAGCTACAGATTTAAACTTAGATTTACAGTTAATCTCATGAAGTATTTAAATAAGCTGAAGTTGAAATATGCTGCAAAAGACAACTATTGTAAATATATTTCCTTTAGCAAATAGAAAAATATAAAAGACATTTTGAGAAAACAGACTTGAATTTTAGAGAACAACAAAAGATGCAAACAATAATAAAAAAGCGCTGAAAATCCACACAATAAAAACGAAACTTCCTTCATTTTTTCTCCATCAGATAATGTGAATATTGTTTTCTCTTTTACTTATTACACATAATTAAATATGTATAATCTAGGCAGTAATTGGAAGAGTGGATTAGAGCTATAATACCGACATAGAAATATGCCCAACACCAATCATTAAGTATGAAAAGAAAGCAGAAGAACAATATGTGTTCATGAACTTTTTATGGAAAAGTGCTTCTACCCAAACCAGTTATTGTTGTTTGTACGTGAAAGCACGGGGAAAGGCTTGGAAGAATACACACCCAGCTGTAAAAACGGCTTTCTCTGAGACAGAACTGTGGCTACTGTGGGTAAAAGGAGCTTTGATACTTATTTTAGATACCTCTGTGGTGTTTTAAATTTTCAATAAGAATGATATTATTACTTGCCAAAAGTAAAACTACATAAATGTTTATATGCACCACCTCTCCTTTAGCATATGGAGCTGTAGACTAGAAAACACCAAGGCTTCAGCTTTGGAGCAGTCTGGAATCCAGTTCCACCACCATCCCAGTTAAACATGTAACCTTAGACAAATTATCAGATCCAATCTATGAACTTCAATGTCCTCGCCAGTAAAATACTGAGTTCAGTGATATCATAAGGTCCTTCTTGCCTAAGTGTTTATGATTTTACTGTGAAAAGGATGATTTTAAGTCAATAAAGCATTTCTAGATTCTGTTTTCTTGGTAAGTTTCTTTCTGTCTAATCAAAGATTTTAATTACTTACATGCACACCTCAGGGATATTGCAGGTAATTTAGTTCCAGACCACCGCAATAAAGTGAGTCACACACATTTTTTAGATTTCTCAGTACATGTAAAAGTTATGTTTATACTATACTGTAATTTATTAAGTGTGCAATAGTATTATGTCCAAAAAGTATACATACCTTAATTTTAAAATACTATATTGCTAAAAAAAATACTAATGATCATCTGAGCCTTAAGCGAGTTGTAATCTTTGCTGGTGGAGGATCTTGTCTTGCTGTTGATGGCTGCTGACTGATCATGTCGGTGGTTATTGAAGGTTGGAAGGTTAGAGTGGCTATGAAAATTCCTTAAAATAAAACAACAATGAAGTTTACTGCTTCGATTGACTCTTCTTTTCATGAAATATTTCTCTGTAGCATGTGATGCTATTTGATGGCATTTTATCCGCAACAGAACTTCTTTCAATATTGGAGTCAATCCTCTCAACCCTGCTGCTGCTTTATCAAGTAAGTTGATATAATATTCTAAATCCTTTGTTGTCATTTCAACAATGTTCACAGCATCTTCACCAGGAGTAGATTCCATCTCAAGAAACCAATTTCTTAGCTCATGCATGAGAAGCACTTGTATCTGTTAAAGTTTGATCATTAGATTACAGCAATTCAGTCACATCTTCAGGTTCCACTTCTAATTCTAGTTCTCTTACTGTTTCCACCACATCTGCAATGACTTCCTCCACTGAAGTATTGAACCCCTCAAGCCTTCCATGAGAGTTGGAATTGCTGTTGTAACCTCCTATCATGAATCACATAGTTGTTCTCCATAGCATTTAGAATGGTGAGTCTTTTCCGGAAGGTTTTCAATGGACTTCTTCCAGATCTATCAGAGGACTCACTCTCTATGGCAGCTACAGCCTTAAAAAATGTATTTCTTAAACAATAAGACTTAAAAGTCAAAATCTTTTTTCAATAAAGATCTGTTTTATTTACGCTGAAAATCTGTGGTTTAGTGTAGCCAACTTCATCGAGGATCTCAGTTAGAGCTGGACAACTTGCTGCAGCTTCTACATCAGCACCTGCTGCTTCATTTAGCACTTTCATGTTATGAACAAAGCTCTGCCAGCTTCCAACTTTTCTTCTGCATCTTGCTCGCCTCTCTCAGCTTTCACAGAATTGAAGCGAGTTGGGGCCTTGCTCTAAATTGGACTTTGGCTTAAGGGAATGTTATGGCTGGTTTGATCTATCCAGACCATTCAAACTTTCTCCATGTCAGCAATAACGCTGTTTGGTTTTGTTATCATTGATGTGTCCATTGGAGTAGTACATTTAATTTCTTTCAAGAACGTTTCCTTTGCATTCACATCTTGGCGAATTATTTGATGCAAGAGGCCTAGCTTTCAGCTTATGTTGGCTTTTGGCAGTTCTTCCTCACTAAGCTTAATTATTTCTCTGGCTTTTGATTTAAAGTGAGAGACATGTGACTCTTCCTTTCACTTAGAGGCCATTGTAGGGTATTATTTGGTTTAATTTCTACACTGTTTTGTCTCGGGGAACAGAGAGGCCTAAGGAAAGGGAAAGACGTGGGGAACAGCGTTTGCTGGAGCAGTCAGAACACACACATTTATTGATTAAATTTGCCATCTTATATGGATGCAGTTCATGGAACCCCAAAACAATTATAATAGTAACATCAAAAATCACTGACCACTTGGTGCATGCCTGTAACCCCAGCTACTTGGGAGGCTGAGGCAGAAGAATCACTTGAACTTGAGAGGCAGAGGTTGCAATGAGCCAAGATCACACCATTGCACTCCAGCCTGGGTTACAAGAGCAAAACTCCATCTCAAAAAAAAAAAAAATTACTGACCACAGATAACTATAACATATATAACACTGAAAAGTTTGAAATATTTTAGGAATTACCAAAATAAGACACACAGACAGCATGAGGAAAAAGAGCACTGATAGACTTGCTCAATGCAGAGTTGCCACAAACTTTCAAGTTTTTAAGAAGTGTTACAAAATACAATAAAGCAAACTGCAACAAAATGAGGGCTGTCTTTACATAATTCAAGATATTCCAACTTCACATATACTTAAATACCATGCACTTACACATACACATACATTCCTCAGCACGAAGTCAGGACCAAGGTCATCTCCTGCAGCCCTCCACATATTTGCCTGCAATATTTTAATGACATAAAGTCTTAGCTTTTTTGCCTAGTGTGAGGAAGTAATAATTAATTTTTACCTTTACTCACCCTTATTCTGTGTCAACCTCAACTTGTGGATTCAATTCAATTATTGCACTAACCACCTGGAAATAGCAGAGACCTCACAAATTATAAGGCAGGGTCCACAGCAAGACTGCCTTCACTTCCTATGAACTGGCTCCAGTTCTGGGTGATTTTCACAATCCCACTAATTCACTAGAGTGGCTCACAAAACTTCAGAATGCATTATATTTATGATCATAATTTTATAAAGGATATAACTCAGGAACACTTTATAAAGACACACATAAAATAAGGTGTAGGAGGGTCTCAGGTACAGAGCTTTTCTGCCCTGTGTTTATGGAATCAGTGCACATCACCCTCCCAGATCATCAATGCATTCACCAACCAGAAAGCACTACTGAGCTTTGGCTTCCAGAGTTTTTGCTAGAGTTCCATTACATAGAGATGATTCATTAAATAATTGGCCACACGATTGAAGTTGATCTCCAGCCCTCTGTTCCTTCTCAGAGGTCAGGCTGACTCCACATCTCAACCTTTTTATCATATAGTTGTCCTTTCTGGTAACCAGCGTCCCTCCTGAAGCTACTGAGGGGCCCACTGTGAGTCACCTCATTTGCATAAACTCAGGGGTGACCCAAGGAGCTCAAGAATAACAAAGATGTTTTTACCATGTGAAAAGTTCCCATTGTGTTAGAAGCTTTATGACAGTAACCTAGGACAAAGACCAGACATATTTTTTAATTATACAACTCCAAACCTATTGGGGATAGTACTTAAATTTGACAACTCCAGCATTTTTATGTTATGAGTATAGAACTGCCATCGACATAGCATCCTTAATTACATATACCTAATGTAGTCACTTTCAGCTAACAGTTTACACTTGAAGTTGTGGTTGCTTTATCTCTCTACAACCCTGAGAGGAGGACAGCATTGTGGTTAAGTGCTGTAAGCGCTAGAGATAAATTTCTTGGGTTTAAATCCAGGGTTCTTTCATGTCTGAGTTGTTAAGCAACTTACTTTACCTCTCTGTGCCTCTCTTTCTCCCTCTATAAAATTGGAAATGAAAATTATACCCTTCTCCAATGGTAATTGTTAGAACTAAATGAGCTAATCTATGCCAAGTGTTGAGGACAGTCCATGGCACTTGGGAATGTTCCCTTTTATTATTATTGTCATAATGAAACTTGTAAATACTGTTTATTAAATGTTTCACCTTGAACATATAGTTTTTTTTCTTTTTGTCTTTTCTTTTTTTATAAATTTAAGGGGTACAAGTAAAGTTTTGTTGCATGAATATATTGTGGGGTACAAGTGCAGTTTTGTTACATGAATATATTGCATAGTGATAAAGTCTAGGCTTTTAGTGTAACCCAAATATCATGCATTATACCCATTAAGTAATTTCTCATTCTTCACCCCCTCCCACCCTCCCACTGTCTGAGTCTCCGTTGTCTATTATTCCACACTCTATATATCCTTGGCACACAGAGCTTTCATGTTATCCAGATTATGTTTAAAACTGAAAATCCTACCCCACAATTGAATATATCATTGAGCTCCAAAAATAAACGGATTAGACTAAATAATCTGAATGTCACTTCTGATTCAGAAATGGTATGATTATATAGCTGGCCTCCTGTCATCTTGAAAGAATTCTAATTCTGTAGCCTAACTGCTGCGACTTCCTTATACATTCCCTAAATTTCTTTGACCCTGACAACTCATTACAAGTGATCATGTAAGAATCCTAAGATACTGGTTCAGAATTTCTTTGTCAGAATTATACTGAAAGTATGAAGAAAGGAGCTCTGCCAGTACATCCCAGGCAGGCTCCATTTCAGGACCATAGGGCTAAGGTATCAGACAAAAGTTGAGGACATACCCAGATCTGCCAGCTTCTATCAAGGTAGAAAAGTTCTATTTTCTCTTTCTACAAAGAAAAGTCCACTTCATGTGCCCCTTGCTTGGGAGCAGCAAATGCAGTCTGGCCTCTGCCAAACTCATCCTTCGTTATTAAATAACACACCTCTGTGTTTGCCTTTCACTCATCTTTTTTTTCTGTCTGCAATTGATTCACAGCACTGATGTGACAGATCATCAGATTTTATTAAAACCATTTAGAATTTCTAGCATCCTGCCATCTCTTTGTGCCTGATCTTTTCTTATTATTCACCCATAGGCTAAAATCCCAATATCTCAATAGGAGAAAATTGAATCAAACAATTTCTTCATTTCTTTTGATCAATATTTTGAAGATAAAAATAATGTTTTGTTGTGGTGTCTTTGGAAAGCTAATATTTGATTAAGAACTATTCAAGCTTAATGCCAAAGAGGTATGGTTCTTAATTCACATCCAAATAGTCAATAAGTAATCATTTCCTTACATTTTTTATGTATTAGCACATCTGCAATGACGTATTCTATTCATAATGACTCAAAGAGACAACAGAGCAGAGAGTAATAACAATAAAGATAGAATTTATCTAGATAGAAAACTAAACGACAACATAGCTTAATAAAACAAAAATAATAGAGAAAAAGAGAAAAACCACCCTTAAGATTTAAGAATGTAGTATTATACTGGAAGAATGCTGTCTATATCATGCATCTTGATTTTAGACATCTTCTCCACTGAGGTGTGAGTTTATTGGCTCATGTAGCTGAAACACTGACATTTTGGCTGCATGAAAGCAGAGTTGCATGGATTTGTGACTGGCTATCTTAATGAAGTACCCAGAGTGTCAACTAACTAAATATAGCTAAATACCCAAAAATAAAGGAAGGACTTTTGTGCCATACAGAGTTTTAACCTTGTTCCTATTTCATTCAATATTTTATAATTTTTACCTACATGAAGACACCTGAAGATATATCAGATATATCTTATATGAGAATCTGATATATCAGATACAATAAACAGACTAACAGAAGAAAAGGCATACAAATTTCTCCATGTGCACATGTGCACAGGGGCCACACAAAACATAATACTCAAAGAAGAACAAGATAGTTGAAGTTTAAACACACTCTTCATAGAGTAGAGTAGAGTAGAGTAGAGTAAGGGGTTAAGCAATTTTAGTGGAAGAGGAAATGGTTATTAGGAGAAACAAATGGGCCCTTTGTGACAAGCTCCATCAGCTCTGTGGGACATGTTATGGGAAGATGGTGAAAGCAGAGCTGAACTGCAAACAAAGGTTGTCTTATTATGCAGGTAAAGTATCTCAGGTAATATCCCTTAAAAGAATATTTGAAAGAATATATGAAACGTCTGTCAGTGTGGTGGCCTGGGTGTGGAGAATTTTAGTTTTCTCTCCTACAAGATGACTCAATTGTCTCTAGTGAATGTAGATTCCAGGGAGGGGGTTTAATACAATTGCATTCCTTCTGGATGAACTTCCTTCAGTCAGATAAGGGAACTTCAGAAAAAGCCCCTCCCTGTGCTTCAGAAGGGAAAGGAGGAGCAGGAGAAGGTCGAGTGAGACCTTGGCTCACAGGCATATTTCTGAAGCCTTTCGGTCTTCTTTGTGGAAAGTACTCCACATGCCAAAGTACCAAATTTTGGAGTATTGTTTTCTGAGCCTCAACAGTGGTTTCCAACAACATAGTCAAAAAAAAATTAGATGAGAATAAATGTAAAATTCTACATTTAAATTGGATTTTTTAATTACACAGATATAACATGGGGAGGTATGCTTTGAGTACATTCGTTATGAAAATTACTTGCTAACTTTGTTTAAGGATAAAATTAATATGAGCCAAGAGTACAAAGCAGCCTAAAGAGGATATTAAAAATTTAAGTTTCATTAGTCAAAAAAGTAGTCCAGATTAAGAATTTGAGAATGTTGTATATTCACGGTGTTGTACTTTGGGTTCTGTTTTGGATAATTATCACTAGATGATTAAAAGGACTAACTACCAAGAGTATTTGATTTCCATTTCAAACACAGAACTAAAGTTCTTTACCATTTACTCTGCTACAGGCAGGTTTTTCCTAGCACTGCTTAGAAACCAAGGAATTTATTCTCTCCCAGCTCAATTTATTCTGAAACACCAAAAGAGGAAAATGAGGAGAAAGAGGGAAAGAAAGGGCATTGACTTTTCTTCTTGTTCTTAACGTACTTAGTAATATTAAAGGTCAGAGACACACACACAAATTGGAGGCAAAAACCATCTTTGAATCTTCTCCAACCTGTAATGGCTTTTCAGATAATTTTGTCTCCTACATTGGATAGAATGAGCTACCTGGGCTGTCTTCCCCTTATGCAGTGTGAAGTTGTGTAGGGGACCTACATTCCCCATTTGTCTTGGTACTCAGCCTCCTGCCTAGTTGGTTCTTACAGACTATCACAGTTTACATTTGGGGTAGTGTCTGTCAGACTAGGCCACCCCAAAATATACCACTCTGGCATAAGGATTATTTTGAGCTGAAGGTAGCTGAGTGTCAACGAAGAGAGTCAAACTGTAAAAGATTTAAAGAGATTTATTATGAACCCAATGTGAGTGACTAAAGCCCGACACAGTCTCAAGAGGTCCTGAGAACATGTACCCAAGGTGGTTGGGTTAGAGCTTGGTGTTTTAGGGAGACATGAGCCATCAACCAATACATGTAAGGTAAACACTCGTTTGGTCCAGAAAGACAGGACAACTTGTAGTGGGGGCTTCCAGGTCATAGGTAGAATCAAAGATTTTCTGATTGGTGATTGGATTGAAAGTACTAAGTTATTATCTAAAGAGTTGTAATCAACAGAAAGGAGTGTCAGCTAAAATAAAAGGGGTTGTGGAGACAAAGGTTCTTATTAAATAGATGAAGTTTCATAGGTGGCCGACCTTAGAGGCAATTGATGGCAAATGTTTTATATTCAGACATTTAAAAGGTACTAGCCTCTCAGATAATCTCTTCAGGATCAGAAAAAGACCTGCAAAAGAAAGGGAAGAGACAGCTTTGTCAGGCCTTTTCAAAATATGTCAAAGAATTATATTCTAGGGTAAAATAATTTCTTTCAGGACCTACTATGCTAGAGTCATGTGATGCTATGCGACAGTCAGGTTGGAATTTGACATCTTATTACTACAAAGAGACTGTTTTGTCAGTCTTAAGAGCTCTGTTTGATGTTGACAGATTGCTCAGTTGTGCCTGAATTCCAAAGGGAAGAGGGAATAATGAAGCATGTCTAAACCCTTCTCCTCATCATGGCCTGAACTAGTTTTTAGGTTTACTTTGAAATCTTCTTAGCCAAGAGGAAAGGTTTATTCAGTTGGTTGGAAGGCTTAGAATTTTATTTTTGGTTTACCTGAAGAAAAACAGACACAGGATAAGCTGTCTGCTATCCCCTTCTCTGCCTGAAAACAGGTTATAAATTTCCTTGTGGTGATGTCCCCTCCACCACCACTTCCCACACCAGTGTAGGGGCCAAGGACATAGCCCTTTAAAGGTTCAGTAAAAAATCAATTCATAAAAGAAATACTAACTGGAGAAAAAGCATACACATTTTGTTGTTGTTGTTGTTTGGGGATTTTTTTGTTTGTTTATTTTTGCTGTCAGTAAATATATTTTTATTGTTGTTGTTTTCAAATTTTGGGTACATATGCAAGATATGTAGGTTTGTTACTTAGGTAAATGTGTACCCACAAAGGACATGATCTTGTTCCTTTTTATGGCTGTATAGCATTCCCTGGTTTATATGTACCACATTTTCTTTATCCAGTCTGTCATTGATAGGCATTTAGGCTGATTCTATGTCTCTGCTATTGAACATACATTTTTTTAAAATGAGATAGGGGCTTGCTCTATCACCGAAGCTGGAGTGCGGTAGTGATCATAGCTCACTGTAGCCTTGACCTCCTGGGTTCCAGAGATTCTCCTGCCTTAGCCTCCCAAGTAGTTGGGACTACAGATGCGTACCACCCCACCTGGCTTGTTTTTTGTATAGACAGGGTCTTGCTAGGTTGCCTAGGCTGGTCTTGAACTCCTGGCCTCAAATGATTCTCCTAGTTTGGCCTCCCAAAGCACTGGGATTAAAGGCACAAATCACCATGCCCAGCCAGCATACACATTATTTCACATGTATACATGAGTACCTACATAATAAAGATACAAATATACAGCAGAAATTATCCATGTTTACGCTTAGGTTCTACAAAGTATGGACAACTGTGTAGAAATATTATGGGATAAAAAGCGTATGACATGATGCTAATGGACTGAGCGGGGAAACCAGGCAAGGCACGTCAGGAGGCTGGGACTGACAGACAGGAGGGCAGGAGAAGGTCTAAGAAAAACTTTTACTTCTGGGGTCTTCATTTTCGGGTATTGTTTCTGAGCCCCAACACCAGGAAGGGAATAACAACCCTATCATCTGAGACAAGATGGCACCAAGAAAGAGTCTATACAACAAACCTCATGAACTAGTCCTTCTCTACCATTAGATCCCCAAATATTGCCTTCCTACAACTTGCCACCCCTAGGAGTTCAAGGTACCTTTTCTTTGTCTTGTCACTTCTCTGTAAGTTTATCTTCATTTGCCTATATGATATTAAAGCTTCCAAGCCTAGCCATTGCTTTAGGGGTTTCTCTTCTTTCTATGAAGTCTCTCCTCCTCACTCTGCCATGTGAAAATTTTAATATCAAATAAAGACCTTCAGCCTTTTCTCCTGTTGATCTGTCTGATGCTAGTTTATTTTACAGACCCAGTTGGAGAAACTTAGAAGAGAGAGAAAAATGTTTCTCCCCGAAGCACACAATGTAAGTCTTCATCATTGCTAATAACCATTAATGTCATCCCTTTAGTAGATATGAATCTGTACTATATAGATATGAATCTGTACTATATAGATATCACATATACTCTTCATAATTCAAATGACTTTCTATACTACAATTTTACTCACACAGCAATCCACACTCAAATATATTTCCACAGCATTCTCAAAGCAAAAGTCATTATAAAACGTATTAGATTATTTTTTAAAAAGGAGGAGATTCCAAGTTAAAGAAGTCCTTCAAAACCTTTCTTGAAAATAGAAATAGCAAAGAATGAAAATGTGAATGAAGCATTAAGGTAGATACAACTTTTCAGATTGTTGAAAGTTTCTCAAGGAAGAGGAAATAGGCACAGCTTTATTCTGCCAACTAATGAGCATGAATGACAATGACAGAGCCTTCTATTCAATGTAAGAAAATTTTTCAACAATGAAAAGAACTTGAGCCAAAATAGCAAGTTCCTTGCAAGAGAGGAAGAGTTCAAACAGGAGTTGAGTAATGTTTCAACAATATTCTAAGAAAATATAAAAGTTATGATATTTAAGTTTGGATCTGTAATCTATGCTTACAATAAAGTACAATAAAAGCTTTTAAAATGTGGAAATAGTCAAAAGGAAAATTGCAAAATTTTGCTGCATAGTTTTACAACAGCTTTACCCAAAACATGACTATTGCTGATTAGTTGAATGGTAGCAATATTATATAGTCAGGCTGCAGCACATGTCTATACATTGTATAAGCCTGGGACTTGTGAAAAGATGACAAATTTGTGATACATTCTGGGTTTTGTTCAAAAGAGATACAACAGAAACATAAGACAACAGGCAAGATGGCTGAATAGGAACAGCTCTGGAGTGCAATTCCCAGAGAGAATAACGCAGAGGGTGAGTGAACACTGCATTTCCAAACGAGTTATTGCTGCCCACGGACCAGGAGATTCCCAGGCTGAAAAGCACCACGAGTTTCCAGCACAGCTATTTTACCAGGTGTAGTGGGTCTCCACGCAAAAACTCACGCAAATCTGGGCGGCCATTTCAACTGGTGCCTGGAATGACTGGGAGACAGAGTTGCCCATTCAACTGAAAAAAAGGGGGCTGAAACAGGGAGCCAGGTGATCTGGCTTAGCGTGTCCCACCCCCACAAAGACCAGCAATCTGAAATGCTCTGGATTGAGTGTTTCGCAGCAAGCACAGCTGGACCTGGGAAGGTCCAGCTCTGTTGGGGTAAGGGCATCGCCATTACCGAGGCAGCCTGCCACTACCAAGGCAGTCTGCCATTACTGAGGCAGTCCACCATTACTGAGGCAGTCCGCCATTACCAAGGGAAGCCGCCACTACCGAGGCAGACTGCCATTACCAAGGCAATTCTAACTATACCTCTATAAACAAAACTGCAAGGAAGTTCACACAGCAGCTAGGCAGAGCACACGATAGCCCAGCAACACCTCTGCTGGCAGACTGTGACTAGATTGCCTCCTTGCTGGGCAGGGCATCTCTGAAAAAAGGCAGCAGCATGTCAGGAATTTATAAATAAAGCCCCACCTTCCCAGGACAGAGCACCTGGGAAAAAATGTGGTTATGAGTTCCATTGCAGCAGATTTAAACATACCTGCCCAGCAGCTCTGAACAGAACTACAGAGCTCACAGCTGAGTACTTGAGCTCCTATAAAAGACAGACTGTCTCCTCAAGCAGCTCCCCAACTCCTGTCTATCCAAAGAGTCACCTCATAAAGGAGAGTTCAGGCTGACATATGGCAGGTATCCTTCTGGGACAAAGATAACAGAAGAAGAAATTGGCAGCAACTCTTACTATTCTGCAGCTGCCACAGGTGATCCCCAGGCAAGCAGGGTCTGGAGTGGACCTCCAGCAGTCCTACAGCAGAGAGGCTTGACTGTTAGAAGGAAAACTAAAAAACAGAAAGAAATAACTTCATCATCAACAAAAAGGACGTCCACTCAGAGACCCCATCCGAAGGTCACCAACTACAAAGACCACAGGTAGATAAATCCACAAAGATGGGAAGAAACCAGCACAAAAAGGATGAAAACACCCAAAACCAGAATGCATCTCCTCCAAGGGATCACAACTCCTCACTAGCAAAGGAACAAAGCTGGATGGAGAATGAGTCTGATGAATTGACAAAAACAGTCTTCGGAAGGTGGTTAATAACAAGCTCCTCAGCTAAAAGAACATGTTCTAACCCAATGCAAAGAAATGAAGAACCTTTAAAAAAGGTTTGACGAAACAGCTTAGAGAAGAATATAAATGACTTAATGGAGCTGAAAAACACAACACAAGAACTTCGTGAAGCATACACAAGTTTCAATAGCTGAATCGACCAAGCAGAAGAAAGGATATCAGAAATTGAAGATCAACTCAATGAAATAAAATGAGAAGGCAAGAATAGAGAAAAAAGAGTGAAAAGAAATGAACAAAGCCTCCAAGAAATATGGGATTATGTGAAAAGACCTAATCTATGTTTGATAGGTGTACCTGAATGTGAT
>CAUYLG010057561.1:0-76326 GCA_963573385.1 Cacajao melanocephalus
CCAAATCCCTGCGGCTCAGGGACATTATTTTGTCTAGATCAGAGGTCGAGAAACATGATGTTACTTTAAATTTACATTCAACTTACTTTAATATAAAGGGACACACAGTAAATATTTTATGCTTTAAAAAAAACTTAGTTCAACCATTGTGGAAGACAATGTGGTAATTCCTCAAGGATCTAGACATAGAAATTCCATTTGACCCAGCAATCCCATGACTGGGTATATAAGACTATACATCATTTTATTATAAAGACACATGCACACGTATGTTCACTGTGGCACTGTTTACAATAACAAAGACTGGGAACCAGCCCAGATGCCCATCAATGGTAGACTGGATAAAGAAAATGTGGCACATATACACCATGGAATACTATGCAGCCATAAAAAACAGTGAGTTTTTGTCCTTTGTAGGGATATGGATGAATCTGGAAACCATCATTCTCAGCAAACTGACACAAGAACAGAAAACCAAACACTGCATGTTCTCACTCATAGGCGGGTGTTGAACAGGGAGAGCACCTGGACACTGAGAGGGGAGCATCACACACTGGGGTCCATTGTGGGGCTCTAGGGAAGGGAAGTGGAAGGGAGGGTGGGCAGGGATAACGAGGGGAGAAATGTCAGGTATAGGGGATGGGGGGATGGAGGCAGCAAACCACCTTGCCATGAATGTACCTATGCAACAATCTTGCATGATCTGCACATGTACCCCAGAATCTAAAGTACAATAAAAAAAAATTATTTTTGGGGGGTCATGCAATCTCAGCCACGCCTACTCAACTCTGCCTTTGTGTTGCAAAAGCAGCCACAGAGGATACTGCATAAATGGACCTGCCAGGATCTGGCCCAGGAGCAGTAGCTTGCTGATTGATGCCTGACTTAGATTGCAGCTCTGAATTTTACCACCACTATGACATGACAGTGAGCCAGCAAGTAAAAAGATGGCACTACCTTCGCCTGCTTCCAACCTTCACAGCACCGGACATGGAGAGGCCTCTCTCACTCCGGGTTGAGGAAATATCCAGTTCCCCACTGGCACCCCAGCCTGCAAATGCTGAGAAGCCTGAAGTCCCCTGGGGAGAGACACCAGCTGGGTGCCTGTCTCATCTGAGTCTCCCTGGGAAGTAAATACCCCTCAGCATTCTCACTGGGAGGTTATACATTTGGCTACAAATGCCATTATCGAATACCACAATCACTGCTTTTTCTTTTCTGGCTGGGAAGTAAATCATGTGAACTATTGGATCAAACAGTGTTTTTAAAAGAGCTTGGGTATTCGTATCCACTGTCAAGTGACAAGACCTAGGGTGTAGCTCTGGAGAAAAGATGTGAGGTTACTTCTTCACACAGGAAGACACAAAAGGGAGGTTGGGTGCAGTGGCTCATGCCTGTAATTGCAACACTTTGGGAGGCCAAGGCAGCAGGATCCCTTGACTCCAGGAGTTCGAGACCAGTTTTGGCAATATAGGAAGACCCTGTCTCTACAAAAAATTTAAAAATTAGCTGGGCATGGTGGTGCACATCTGCAGTCCCAGCTACTTGGGAGACTGAGGTAGGAGGATCACTTGAGCCCAGGAGTTTAAGGCTGCAATGAACAATGATTGTGCCACTGCACTCCAGCCTGGGTGACAGAGTGAGACACTGTCTCTAAGTGATAGTAATTATAAAAATAGTAATAATAGGCCGGGCACAGAAGCTCACATCTGTAATACCAGAACTTTGGGAGGCCAAGGCGAGTGGATCACCTGAGGCCAGGTGTTCAAAGACAGAGGTCAGGAGTTCAAGACCAGCCTGACCAACATGGTGAAACCCGTCTCTACTAAAAATACAAAAATGTAGCTGGGCACGGTGGCACATACCTGTAATCTCAGCTACTTGGGAGGTTGAAGCAGGAGAATTGCTTGACCCCAGGAGGTGGAGGTTGCTATGAGCTGAGATCGTGCCACTGCACTCCAGCCTGGGCAACAGAGTGAAACTCCATCTCAATAATAATAATAATAAATCTTTTTTAGGAGACAATTGGGTAACATGGGGAAAGTGCACAAGGTACTGTAAATTGAAAGAAAAAAAAAAAACCATCATGTTTAAAGGTAGCAGATATACAAGAATTTCATCTTGTCAATAAAGGAATGGATACAGAGAAAAGCTGGAGGTAAATATATAACAACTCATGAATATTCTAAGGCTTTTGCTACATGTGGCCAACGTTTTCTGTAGAAGGTCACATTTCCACTGTCTCCTTGGTAGTGTAGAAATTGCTCATTCCATTTTAACCTCACAGATACAACCTATTATTATTTTATAATAGAGTTAACAGCGATTATCTCTAGGTAATAGGATGTTAAATAAAAATATTATCTTCTATGTACTTATCTGCATTTAACCAATTTTAGCAATGGATTTGCATCAACTTCCCAATTAAAATACTTGTTTTGAAGAATGAAATTATTTTACTCGAATAAATGATTCCCTCTTCACTGTAATGATAGAGATGGAAAAATGGTCCCATCATAGAGAAAAAACTGGAGTTTTATAGAAAGGATGTGGGATTTGAAATTCATAGAGATGGATTTGCTTCCTTTCTTTATCATCTGTCTGTAATTTTTTTGTTTATTTTTAGCTACAGAGTAGCAGTATGAGAATAATAGCACTAATAATGTTTTTAGTAGACACTAGCCGATTGCAAATCTAAATTATTGTTTTCGGAGTGTGTTTGTTCTGTGAAGCCCTCTATCAGACTCACCTGGGGTATTTTAACACCACGGAAGATTTCAAGGACATTCACAGACTTCCTAAATCGCTCTCTAGGAGTTGATAGTCCAGGAATCTGCAAGCAAAATTAGCTCACCTGGCGATTCTACAGTTCACTCAATTCTGAAAGCCAACATGCTGCATTAACAAATATTTTTAAATGGAATGTTTCTTCTTCTATTCTTGTAATACCTTAAATCACCTGAAAGAATGGTTGTGTTTTACTCATTAAAAATAGAGCTCGCTAAAGGCCTGAGTGTTTTGTTTAAATCAAGCAGGTTAAATGAGAATTGACTGTGGCAAAATTGAAGTCCATTTGGGGATATGTAAATAAGTGCTCCCAAATTGTACTTGAAATTAACGTCTAAGATCTGTTCTAAGAATTCCCCTAAGCTCTTCTATAACTCTATTCATGTGATTGGTTTTCTCTTCCTATTCTGTCTGTTCTTACTCCACAGTTGATGGAACTCTGCTCATCTGAAAGGATTTTCTAAATGGCTAGAGTTTCGGGGTCTGAAAGGAAGACGTTTGCTGCTTGGGCGGTTCTAAGATTCTGAACTACTTCAGCTGAAGTGTCACAGATGCAGGGAGGCAGGCACACAGGGAAGCATTTATCTTCATTAATAAAGTAGGTTAACTTTAACATTTCTTGGCAGCTGTTTCAGCAGATGGCTTGTTATCACGACAAGCATTTTTGTCAAAGACTCACAATGATAAATAATATGTCACAACAGCTGCCAAAATGTGTTTTATGTGGTGAGTTTCCATAGGTAGCTTAGGAGGGTTTTTTTAGAATCATCCCTGGGACTAACCATGTTCTGTTGGCTGAAGGCAGCTATAGAGGGTGATATGGTTTGACTGTGTCCCCACCCAAATCTCATTTTGAATAGTAGCTCCCATAATTCCCACTTGTTGTGGGAGGGATCCAGTGAGGTAATTGAATCATGGGGGTGGTTCCCCCATATTCTTCTGGTGGTAATGAGTCTCACAAGATCTGAAGGTTTTATAAGGGAAATCCCTTTCGCTTGATTCTCATTCTCTCTTGCCGCCACCATGTAAGAAGTGCCTTTTGCCTTCCTCCATGATTGTGAGGCCTCCCCAGCCATGTGGAACTGTGAGTCCATTAAACCTCTTTTTCTTTATAAATTACCCAGTCTCAGGTATGTCTTTATCAGCAGAGTGAAAATGGACAAACACAGAGGGAATCTTCAGTATAAACATAACAGACCAATGGTGCTTTATTTCTAATTCACAGTTTAGCCTGAGGTCTATAAAGGCTTTACTCTCATGTCAACTCAGGTTACAGCAAGATGTGAGTTAGTGCCTTGAGAAGGGCTCTTAGCATTTGCCCTGTTGACACTTCCCCTGCCTCCTCCTCCAACAAGCAGCTTCATCTCTCACCTGGATGGTTACTCCAACCTCCCTGGCAATCTCTATTCCACTCCCCACACATCTACCAGGCATCCATTTTTTTTTCTTTCTTTTGTTAATTTTTACTTTTTTAGAGACAGGGTTTTGCTGTATCACTTAGGCTGTAGTTGGAATGCAGTAGCATAGTCATAGCTTACTGCAGCCTCCAAACTCCTGGGCTCCAGTGATCCTCCTGCCTCAGCCTCCCAAGTACTACAGGAGCATGCCACAGTGCCCAACTAATTTTTCAAATTTTTTGTAGAGACAGAGTCTTGGTTTGTTGCCCAGGCTAGTCTTGAACCCCTGGCTTCAAGCAATCCTTCCTCCTCATACTTCCAAAGCACTGAGATTACAGGTATGAGCCATGGCACCCAGCCCCAATCAGTTTTCTTAAATATATATCAGAACATGCTTCTCCCCTACTTAAAAGTAGTAAAATAGGCCAGACATAGAAAGAAAAGTACTGCATAATCTTACTTACATGTGGAATCTTTTTTAAAAAGTTGAATATATAAAAACAGAATATAAAAACTTTCACCAGGGATGGGGAAGGGAGGAGAAATGTAGTTTAAAGGGTAGAAAAATGCAGTTATGTAGGATGAAAGAATCTAGACATCTAATGTATAACATAAGGACTATGGTTAGTAATACAGTATTATACCGTGTACTAAAAATTTGTTGAGAAGGCTGGGCATGGTGGCTCATGCAACCTGTAATCTTAGCACTTTGGGAGGCTGAGGTGGGGCAGATCACCTAAGGTCAGGAGTTTGAGACCAGCCTGGCCAACAGGGTGAAACTCTGTCTCTACTAAAATACAAAAATGAGAGAGGCATGGTGGTGCATGCCTCTCTCTAATCCCAGCTACTTGGGAGGCTGAGGCAGGAGAATTGCTTGAATCCAGGAGGTAGAGGTTATAGTGAGCTGAGATCATGCCACTGCCCTCCAGCCTGGGCAACAGAGCCAGACTCCATCTTAAAAAAAACAAAACAAAACAAAACAAAACAAAACAAAAAAAACACTGCTAGGAGTAGATTTTAGGTGCTCTTACCATTAAAAAAAAAAGGTAACTGAGTGAAATGATGGGCATGATAGTTTTCTTGTCTGTAGTAACCTTTTTACTATGTAAGTACAAATGTATCAACACATAATCTGTTGTGTACCTTAAATATATGCAATATACAAATATCCTCAGTAATTTTTCCCTAGGAGAATATTGTTGACTGCTTGAGATCCTGTCTGTCTCTGCAGTCTAATTTCCTATGGCTTCGTCCTGTGCCCACTTCATTTTTCTGTGGTTTCTGGCATGTGCCAAGTCCTTTGTCTGTCTCTAGGTTCTTACACACCTGCTCCCACTCTCACGAGTACTTTCTGCCTCACAGAAGATTATCTTCTCAGCAGTTCAGTTTTAGCTTAAAAGTCAGGTTGACACAGAGAAGAAATGGAATGCCATAGATTACAACCAAAATCAATGTTAGTTGGCCCTAAAAGAGAACATTCCTTAACTCAGAATGGAGAGGTGGTGATCATCAGGCATGGTCATTAGGAGCCAGGCATTTCCAGTTCACATCAGGCCACGTGGCTGACGCGACCTCCTGATCCCTTTAGGGTTGGGTAGAATCATGTGACTAAAACTGGCTGAGGAATGGATGAAGAAATAACGGGATTCATTTCCAGGCCACAACATTCACATGCCAGTATGACTAGGGAGAGCTCTCTCACATTCTAGTATAACAACTGTCGATACTCTGGCTAAAGTTTCCAGTATGATCCTGAAGCTTCTAGAAGGACAACAATGCTAAGTCACCTGTGACAGACATAGCACAAACAAGGAATAAAGTTGTTGTTTATCTGACTGAGACACTGGGAGTGTTTATTAATACAGCATCATTTAGCTTACCTTGGCAATATAAGAATGGCATAAAATAAGACAGCAGTAGAATGGAATAACAAAGCAGAAAACAATCAACTAGAAGAGTGCATCTCTAGATAATAACTGTTAGCATGTTTCTTTATTACTTAATTTTATTCTAATATTAAATGAGTGTTAACTGATGGATAATATAAAATACGCTTCTTACTGTGAGTCAAACCTACTTGATAAATTATATTGTAAAGGTCTTTCCAGAACACTGATCCCATTATTTAAATGCAAATTTACTTTATACATTATGCAACATTTCTATAGCAAACGTATGATGTGTCAAAGAACTTTCAAATATTGTAATATCTCATTGTAATATTCATGTAACCCTAGAAAAAGTGTAAAGATTGGTATGTGTGCCTCCACTTACACATCAGTATATTAGAGCCAGTGTATGTGAATTCCCCAATACCACACAGCTGAGTTATTAAGTCCTGAATTTCCTGAATTCTACCCCCTGGATTATTTCCACTGCACCTGAGGACAACATTTCTCTGAGAGTCCATTGCCCTTGGCTTTGGGCTAATAGGCTGGAGTTCTGTAGAACTGTAATTTTCTCTTCTGATTTATGTGCCCACAGGCCATTGCTTTCATTGATTTTTGCCTTTTTATTATTCTTTTACCTTATATAGATTTGTGACATTCTGGCTCCAAGATAAAAATTCTATCCTTCAATGCCATGAGTATGGCTAATACATGCAAATATTGTCATATAAAAAATTAAAGTGTGATAATATGGCTTGGGTAAGTTGCCCTATTGAACTCTTAATTTCTGTAAAGTAAGATGTGTCCTGAATATAGCCCAATGAATCCTGGACTAGAGAGACATCAAACTCCACCCCACCCATTTCTTACTTTAGTGCAGGGCTGCAGGGATTCCATGGTTCATTAACATGAATAAACTCACTCTGAGATAGGGGTGAATGTAAAAGATCACCAAATATGGGCCTTTGATTATATTTGCCCTTAATTAAATGTTCCTGACTTAGGGCAAATGGGAGTCTGGCAGGGTAGTGGGGTTGCAATAATCAGGATTAGGGAGCTGAGGAGTTTGCAAATGGTAAAGACCCAACTTAAGAAAGCTGAAGCAAAAAAGAACGCTTAGCGTCTTGGATAATTTAAAAAGTCTAAAACAGCACCAGTTTCAGGAACACTTGGATCCTGGAGCTCAAGTGTCGTCGAGGACATGTCATGCTTCCTTTCTCAAACCTCCTCTCCTTGACTTGGCCTCCTTTCAATCTAGATTGTCTTAAATTAAGATATAATTTTCTTAATGACTGTGTCCTTCTTTTCCTCCAGCATGTTTATTCTTCAGCCTCCTCTGCTCAGAGGCAGACAATGACCACAGTGGCAACTGGACCAGAGGCCTTGATCCAGTTCTCAGCAGCAGCAGGCAGGATGATCCGTTTCGTAACCTGCCTTTCTTTGCCTTCAGCACAAGGAGACAGCCAGTGATGGAATAACTGAGCTGGCGGCAGCTCATGCTGGCAAGGCACCTGCTAAGTATTAAAGTAGAAGCTGTTGTTTCCCCTACAGACATTTCTGTTTGGGTTTCTATACATCTATGTGCCACATACAGAAATCATGTTTAATTGAACACAAAGAGCTGAATCAAAGCATATCAAAAAATTATGATGCGCCATTTCCCATCCTTACCCACCTTCCTGCTGGAACTTCCCAGGGAGGTAGTGGCCAGGGCAGATCTTTGTTCACCCTGCTCAAATATGCTGTTAGATTTTCAGAATCCATAGGCTTTTTCAGGATTTTTTTTTCTCTCTCACTCATCTGTTCTTTCCTCATTGAATCAAAAGTAAAACCTGCAAAAGGTATTCTAACACATGTCTTCAACCAGCAGCCTCACTAGACGGGAGGTCATTGCCCGGCCAAGACTTTTCAACAGTGATGCTCATTCCAGGATTAATGTCAGGATGAAACATCTACCCTAGAGGTCTGAGGAGATGTTGACACAACAAGGTACCTGGGCTCCTCAACAGCAACACGGGCGGTGGAAACACAGCAGAGTCTGGTGCCACAGAGGCAGGTCCGAAATATGTTTCTGCTACTTGTCATCTTGAAAAGTCATGTATGTTTGGATTTTTATTTTGTTTTTGTCTTAAGGGATGTAGCCTCCTATTATAACGTCTCATATTATCTTCTTTTTATCTTCTTTTTATTTCTTGATATTTGAATTCTTGAAAGGTAACGTATGTACATGCTGAAAAAAATAAGAGCACTAACAATCATCCAATAAAAAATAGGTTCACGTTGGTGACATCCTAGTTCTTAAGCTAGGTTGTAAGAAAACGGGTATTAATTTGCTCTCATTTCTTTACGTATGTATATCATCATATATATTTTTATGGGGTGTAATAGGTATATATGTATGCATGTGTGTATGTATGAAAATCCATTATTACTCTTGAATCCAGTATTATATTATTTATATAATAAATTTGTATAAGTTTACCTCCTCATTTGTTTACAGATAAGAGAGAGATTCATGCATAAAAATGTACACATATTAATATCTCCCATTTTTAACATAAATGCTTTCAAATTTTATAGTGTTCTACACTTGCTTTTTGTATTTAAACTTTCTTGGCAAATATCAGTACAGATAGATAGACAGATAGACGATAGATACATAGAGAGAGAGATAGGTAGATACACAATTTTTTAAATGACTCTTTGGTCCTCTGTTTTAGAACTGGCTTCTCCATACTCTACCCAGGCTGCTCCTACCAGTGAATATTTACATTGTTTGCAATCTGTTCCTCCTACAAACAATGAGGTAACATGCATCCTTGAATAAGTGCTTGGGTGCATTATTTCCTATATTATCTGTGGAATTAATGTAAACAGAGACATGCTGAGTTGAAGAATGCACATTAAAAGCTTACTAGTTATTGTTGAGCTGTTGTAAGAAGCATTTCCCTCAACAAGTCTCAGGTGGCTCATCTGTAGAAAGTAGACCACACCAGGTAACTTACAGGACAAGGTAGTTACGCGTCTCTCTCCAATGGGAAATCCCCATTGAGGTCATCTGTCATCTTCTCCCTTTCTTTCCACTTGAGCCAATAATTCTCTGTCTGTCCCTAAAACAAGTCAAGGTTATTTACGGCCTGGAAACTTTGCCATTGCTTGCAGATGTCTTGGGGCAGCCCCCACTTCACACCCCACCCAGGTGCACTCATAGCCAATCAATTTTCCTAAGTCTCAACTCCTGAAGTGACCTTCCTTGATGCTCAGCTTACAGTTGTGCCTCCCATTCTATCCTCAGCCATTCTCTACCACACGACTCTTTCATTTTCTTCATACCACACATTATTTTATTTTATTTTATTTTTTTGAGACGGAGTCTCGCTCTGTTGCCAGGCTGGTGCGATCTTGGCTCACTGCAATCTCCCAGGTTCAAGTGATCCCCCTGCCTCAGCCTCCCGAATAGCTGGGACAGGAATATACCACCAATCCTGGCTAATTTTTTTTTTTTTTTTGTATTTTTGTAGAGATAAATTTCACCATGTTAGCCAGGACGGTCTCTATCTCCTAACCTCGTGATCTGCTCACCTCGGCCTCCCAAAGTGCTGGGGTTACAGGCATAGCATACATTATTAACTACACTCACTCTGTTGGTTACACATCCATTTACCGATTTTCTATCTTTCTCGAGTGTTAGCTCCACGTATGCCAAGACCTTGTCTTCCTTGATGACCATGACCAACATAATGCCCAGTACATGGTGCAGATGGAATAATTACCAGCTGAATAAATAATTACTGAATGCACGAATGAATAAGAAACTCACCCAAACCTTGTTTTCAACTTCTAAGATAGTTCAAAACTGAGAGAAACAAAGGCACTTAGAAAAACAAATGGCTTTCATAACTTCTCAATACCCAACCACCATTATTTATTCCTAATTATGAGGCATGTCTCTTCTATGCAACCTGAAAGAGAGATACCAGGAAGCACGTCCTGAATGATGGAGTAAAACCTTCCAATAATACACTTAACCAGAAAAGTAGTGAGAACACTGCTGAAATGGCCCAAATCACCTTTTTCAGAACTCTAGAGATTAACCAAAGTCTTGCAACAATCTGAGGAGAGTTTACTCAAGATAAATTGTTGAATGTGGTAAAACCAGTGAGTTTTGGGGCATTTTAATGTTCTTTATCCCCATTATTTTCTCCCCAGTTCTTCCATATCCTTTGAAATCAGCAGTCTTACAAATACGGTAGCTTTAAAAACCACACGAGAGCAGCCACTGGAGGGGTAGACTGGGCTTAGAGCTCTCCAAAGTCTCAAATCTCCGATAACTGCCATCACTGAAACTGTCAGCCCCCTGAAAAAGCTTCACTGTAAATTTTATGTTTATTTGAACTGACTGAGAACTTGCTCAGAGAGAAAAGTCCTGTCCTCAGCAGGGGTGTGGCTGGAGGGAGGTCTGGTTTTCATAGTTGTCATATTATATTATTATAAATGTACAGTTTTCAACAAAAGATAAGATACTGAAAAAAAGGTAAAGTGGCCAGGCATGGTGGTTCATGCCTGTAATCCCAGCATTTTGGGAGGCCAAGACGGGTGGATCGTTAGGTCAGGAGTTTGAGACCAGCCTGGCCAACATAGAGAAACCCTGTCTCTACTAAAAATAAAAAAATTAGCTGGGCGTGGTGGCACGCGCCTGTGGTCCCACCTACTTGGGAGGCTGAGGCGGAAGACTCACTTGAACCCAGGAGGCAGAGGTTGCAGTGAGCCAAGATTGAGCCACTGCACTCCAGCCTGGTGACAGAGCAAGACTTCATCTCACAAAAAAAAAAAAAAAAGGCTGGGCACAGTGGCTCACACCTGTAATCCCAGCACATTGGGAGGCCAAGGCGGGTGAATCAAAAGGTCAAGAGATCAAGACTATCCTGGCTAACATGGTGAAACCCCATCTCTACTAAAAATACAAACATTAGCTGGGCATGGTGGTGGGCACCTATAATCCCACCTACTTGGGAGACTGAGGCAGGAGAATTGCTTGAACCCGGGAGGTAGAGGTTGCAGTGAGCCAAGATCATACCACTGCACTCCAGCCTGGGTGACTCCATCTCAAAAACAAAAACAAAAAAGGTAAAGTATGACTCATGCACAGAGATAAAACAAAACAGTCACTAGAAATTATCCTTGAATAAGCCTAGATGCTGGAATAAGTAGATCAAGAGTTTAAATGAAGAGCTAGAAAAGGGTGACCAGGCTTTTCACTTCTAGTCAACATTTTGCTGGCATTTCTACCAGTACAATTAGGGAAAAACAATAATAATTTAAAAGGTGTTCAGATTGGAAAGGAAAAAAAATAAAACGATGTTTATTTGTAGATGACATGATGTTGTATGTATATAAAAACCTTAACCAATTCACAGATGAGCTACTCAAATTGATGAATCAGTTCCGTAAAATTTTAGGATACAAGATTAATATACAAAATTCAAATGCATTTCTACATGTTAGCAATGCATATTCCAAAATGAACTGAAGAAAGTAGTTCTATTTATTATATCATGAAAGATAGAAATAAATCTAATAAAAGATGAATACAATTATTGCACTGAAAACTAGGAAACATTGAACATAGTGAAAGATGGTATAAATAAATGGAAAAGTGCATGTGAGTGGATAGGAAGACCTTACTATTGCTGAGAGAGTAACCCTGAAATTGATCCTTAAATTGATCCACATATCAATGTGATCTTTATTAAAATTCCAGATGGTTTGGTTGGAGAGACCAATGTTATAATATTCATACAGAAATGGCCTGGCACAGTGGCTCACGCCTATAATCCCAGCACTTTGGGAGGCCGAGGCAGGCAGATGACGAGGTCAGGAGATTGAGACCATCCTGGCTAACACCATGAAACCCCCTCTCTACTAAAAATACAAAATATTAGCTGGGTGTGGTGGTGTGTGCCTGTACTCCCAGCTACCCGGGAGGCTGAGGCAGGAGAATCACTTGAACCCAGGAGGCGGAGGTTGCAGTGAGCCAAGATTGTACCACTGCACTCCAGCCTGAGCAACAGAGTGAGACTCCATCTTAAAAAAAAAAAATCATGCAGAAATGCAAGAGACCCATGGCATAGAAAACAATCATTAAGTGACACTTATAACTATCAGAATCACCTTTATACAGAAAAGATTAAAAGGGGACAAGATTATTTTCCAGAAAATGATGGGCACAAGGGTTTCCATCTAAAGCATCTTTTCACTATGAGAGAATTCTCCTCACTAAAGCAGAGTTTAGATTCAAAGGCAGAGCACCGCAGCTTTCCTCTTGCTCTCCCCTCTTGCCTGCTCCAGATTCTCTGTTTTGAGCATGTAAACACCATCTCCCTAGAAAACTGAAGGTGGAATCATAACCTTATCTTTTTTTAAAGTTTTCCTTAAAAAAGAATCCCATGCTTTTGTTTTCTGTAGAGCAGGGTAAACCCAGAAGTACAAACGAGGGAGAAATATGTACCAATCAGTACTAGTTTGCTAGGGCTGCCATAACAAAATACTACAGATGGGGTGCCTAGAGCAGCAGAAATTTTTCTCACAGCTCTAGAGGGTGGAAGTTCAAAATTGAGGTGTCAGCAGCTTTGGTTTCTCTTGAGGACTGTCTTGTTGGAGAGCAGATGTGGCCTTCTTGCTGTGTTCTCACATGGCCTTTCCTCTGTGCACCCACCACTGGTGGCTTTCTGTGTACCCTGATCTGTTCTAGAAAAGACACCAGTAAGACTGGATTATGGGTGGACGTGGTGGCTCATGCCTGCAATCCCAAAACTTTGAGATGTTGGCAGAGGAGAATTGCTTGAGCCAAGAGTTGGAGACCAGCCTGTGCCATATAGTAAGACTCCTGTCTCTACGAAAAATTACAAATAAATTGCTGGGTGTAATGATGCATAACTGTAGTCCCACCTACTCAGGAGGATGAGATCACTTGAGCCTGAGAGCTCAAGGTTGCAGTGAGCTGTGATGGCACCACTGTACTCCAGCCTTTTTTGAGACAGAGCAAGATCCTATCTGAAAGAAAGGAAGAAAGAAAGAAAAAGAAGAGAGAAAGAAAGAAAGAAAGAAAGAAAGAAAGAAAGAAAGAAAGAAAGAAGGAAAGATGGAAAGAAGGAAGGGAAAGAAGGAAGGAAGGAAGGAAGAAGAAAGGACGAAGGAAGTAAGGAAGGAAGGAAGAAAGAAAAGTAAGAGAAGAAAGAAAGAAAAAGGATGGATTGTAGCCCATGCTAATAGCCCTATTTTATTTACCTCTGGAAAGATCCTATGTCTAAACACAATCACAGTCTGAGATGCTTGTCATTAGGGCATGAATATACGAATTTTGAAGAGACACAATTTAGCCCATAACACTCCCCTTCCATCTTTCCTGTGTTCACAGGAAAATGGCCTTCCCATGGCACTCTGGCACAAATTCATCCTAATCTGGGCCAAGCCATGGCAATAGAAAAACAGTGCTTTCCATGCAGCAATCCACACTGGAAGCTAGATGGTTTGTCCTTCATTCCTTTACCAGTGCTTCATATATTGTCTGGTGCATTCACTTAGAAGGATGAGATGGTGAGTGGGGAATGAGGAAACTGCAGCTTGCTATTAATGATGCGGAAGTGCTGAGTCAGCAGTCGCAGTGACATCAGCATGACATAAGGACCACCATTATGCCCTGGCCATGTGAGCCATTTAACAGGATGGTCAACAGAGGGACAACAGAGGGAAACACCGCCAGTGATGTCAACTGGAGGCCCACTGGAGGGGACTGACCCATGGGTGTCCAGGCGGCCTCAGGTCTGTCTTTAGGATACAGATGCCTCTAGAGAAAGCATAGATCAGAAAGGAGTTGTCCAGCACAACTACAAGTTTTTCACTTATTCAAAAATATTTATTTAAAACCTCTGATGTGCACAGTCTAGAGATATAATGGTATATAAGACCACAAATAATAATAATAATAAATCAGGCCAGGAAATTTAAATGTGGCATTCAATAGTGCAGAATGAGAGGAGAAACATGGGGATTATTGTCCACAGAACGTCAATAGCAGCCAGACGCGGGGGCTCACACCTGTAATCTCAGCACTTTGGGAGGCAGAGGTGGGAAGATCACGAGGACTGGGGTTCGAGACCAGCCTAACATGGTGAAATCCCGCCTCTACTAAAAATACTAAAATTAGCCAGGCGTGGGGGTGAGCGCCTGTAATCCCAGCTACTCAGGAGGCTGAGGCATGAGAATCACTTGAACATGGGCAGCAGAGGTTGCAGTGAGCCGAGATCACACCATTGCACTCTAGCCTCAAAACAAAACAAAACAAACCAAAACAAAAAATTGTCAATAGCAGTGACCATTGCAGAGAAGACCGCACTCAGAGCGACAAAGCCTTAGCATGGAGTGAGTGAAAAGGAAATGGTGACTGCTTACAGAAAACTTATGAAGATGAGGAAGTGTGATTAGAAACACAGAGAGTCAGTAGGTAGGCAAAAATCTCATAAAGCCTTGGGATATTTCTGCATCCATAAGGAGATGTATGCTCAAAACCAAAGTGGTCCCTGGAAGACTTGGTAACAGACAGGTGATTATCTGTGGTCTGTCCCTGCCGAGGATCAATCCAATTCCCCTTTCTGGTAAGAGGATCAATATTTTCCTGAGTGACTTTCCCAGGCTCCGACCATAGGGTCTGCATGAGGCCGGTCTCATCCCACCTCAGTTCCATGGGTGAAAAGCTCCAGTGGGCCTCCAGATGACATCACTGGCCAGCCATGTTTCTCTCTTCTCTCCCTGTTGACAGTCCTGTTAAATGGCCCACGTAGTCAAGGCATAATGGAGGTCCTTATATTATGATGACCTGGCTAAACTGGGCAAGCTGTTTACAGCAAGGCAGCTCATACTTTCTCTTCACTAATGAGCTTTGGCTCCAAAAAATCATCCCAGACATCTTTGGGTTTCAGAGTCAAGTTTGTCCCTGTATTTAAGCTCAGGCAGCTCAGATACGCTGCCCAGCTTCGGTATCACAGGCAGGTTAGGTGAGTGTGTTAGAATAATGGCCCCCCCATGGCTTGGGATTGCCTGAGCCCGGGAGCTCAAGACCAGGCTGTACAACATAGTGAGATCCCATCTCTACAGAAAATGAGCTGGGCATCACATTGCACACCTGTAGTCACAGCTACTCTGGAGGCTGACGTGGGAAGATCACCAGGAGGTTGAGGTTGCAGTGAATCGTGATTGTCCTACTGCACTCTAGCCTGAGTAACAGAGACCCTGTCTCAAAAAAAAAAAAGTCCTCCATCCAAAGAGATTTAACGTTGGTTCCTGCACAAGAAAATTTCACAAGCTTGAAAGTTTATCATAATAATAAACATTTACATAAGCTTACATAAGAGCAATTAAAAATTGTGAAGTGAGAAAGAAACTTTTCTAAAATACCAGTAGTAGAAATTTGATTCATTATGCAAGATGAAAGACAAAATTATCTTTTCATTTTCTCTACAGAGATTGATATTACAATATTGCCATCATAATGTAGAGGTGATCAAAAATATGCTGAAAATGTATAGGGAAAAGACATTTAAAATGTGTGACAGTTAATTAAAATAATGATGCCATTTTTCTACATTCTGTAATTTTTGCCACATTTGTTAACTTTTGAAAATTTGTCATTTAAGATTTTTTTTCATTTTAAATAAATGTTTTCCTTTATACCTAAACAATAAAAGAATAATGCCCCCCCAAGAGATATCCAGGTTCTAATCCCCAGAATCTATGAATATGTTACCCTACAAAGCAAAAGGTCATTATGTTTTCAGATGGAACTTAGATTTCTAATTAGTTGATATTAAAATGGGAAGATGGCCCTGGATTGTCTGGATGGGCCCAATACATCACAAGAGTCCTTACAAGGAGAAGAAGAGGTTAGAAGTTGAGATCTTGACCTCCAACACTGCTAGTTTTGAAAATAGTGGGGTAGGACCATGAACCCATGAGTGCAGGTGTCCTTTGGACATCAGGAGGGGCCCTCAGTTTAAAGTTTACCGCAAATTGTTATTGTTTTCCAACAATAGCAAATGGGAACCCCGATCCTACAATCACAAGGAACTGAATTCCATCAATGACCAGAAAGAGCAAGGAAACAGATTCTTCCCTAGAGTCTCCGGAAGGACACACAACCCTGCCCATGCCTAGATTTTAGCATGATGAGTCCCATTTTCAGAATGTGACCTACAAAACAGTAGGCTGACACATTTGTGGAATTTCTTTTTTCTTTTCTTTTTTTTTTTGAGACACTGTCTTGCTCTGTTGCCCAGGCTGAAGTGCAGTGGTGTGATCTTGGCTCACTGCAACCTCTGCCTCCCGGGTTCAAGCTATTCTCCTGCTTCAGCCTCCCAAGTAGCTGGGATTACAGGTGTGTGCCACCATTTCTGGCTAATTTTTGTAATTTTAATAGAGACACAGTTTTACCATGTTGGCTAGGTTTGTCTCAAACTCCTGACCTCAGGTGATCCACCCACCTTGACCTCCCAAAGTGCTGGGATTACAGGCAAGAGCCACCGCGCCTGGCCACATTGTGTTTTTTTAAACCACTTAAGTTTGTGGTCATTGCTGCGGTGGCAATAGAAAACTAGTGCAGAAGAAAAGGCCACTAGCTCGGCAACCTCAGGCTTTAGTTGAACGTGTTCATCGGCAGCTGAGCAGCGCAGCACAGCAATGCTCCGTAAGCACCATCGGGAAACCACACAGCATCAACACGGCCCCTCACACCACACTTCATGATGGGCGATGTGGAGGTAGAATAGAAAAAATGTTAAAAAAAGACACAGTCCCAGAAATCAAAAAACTTTCAGTTGATTAGTCACCGCACTTAAGGTTTTCAAAACCAGGCACTCACACAGTTTCGTATTTGTGTACTTGCCTGAAGTAACATTAAACAATGGGACAAACTCATCCTAATAATAAAAGGAAACTCACAGTAAGAAACAGCACCATAGTAAAAACAGCAACAGCAGGTTTCTGGTTTGTTGTGAAGAGCTGGGGACCCGGTGTTGCTGATTTCCATTCACACACGGACACAAGTGTCTGTATCCTCCAGGTCCTCCAGCTCACCATTCTTGTCACTTCCCATTTTTACTCTCACTACACTCACCTCACTCATTGCAATTCTGAGCCTGGTTGTCTAGAGGAACTGTATTTGATGAGTCTTGGCCTATGATGTCCTCAGCACCTTGGCACATCCATTGGGAGCGTCATCAGAATCTGACTATGGACCTACCCTCAAGAAGTTTACAGTACAGAGGACAGAATGAACATACAAAAACACAAGTGAATAACAGATACCAGGCAGCCTGCATGGTTACCTATTTGTTCTTCTGTACCTCTACGCTGTGAAGAATCAGACTGATGTCATTGTTTTTAGGAAATAGTCCATTTTAGCTTTGCCATTCCTTTATACTCTGCAGCAGTCTGCCACTGCCTTGTAACAAAGATGGATGCAGGAACAGCAATGTTTGGAGAATGTTATCCCTCACTCCTTGGCAGGTCTGTGGAGCAGCAGTGTCCCTGATAGACACTTCTTACCAGAAGTGACTCACGTCCCTGTGCCTCTCAACTGGGAATTCTGAACCACCCACAAGGGATACTCACAAGACAAGTCTGCCATGGTAGTAAAATCACAGAGTGGCTGCACACATCTCCCGGGGGTGGACAGTGTTCTGTTCCATTAGGTTTCCAGCTGCTGGGCACCTCATGGTGCTGTCACCGTGTCTCTCTCCAAGATTCCCTCGCCTGGAAGGAAGACATGATTTTATAATTGCTGTCTATAGATGAGCTGCCTCAATGGCCAAAGGTAAATATTTTTCAAAGGAAAACCCGTTTCTGGAAAAATAAAAAAAGATTGGCAAATTAGCCCTAAAGTCCACAGCAACACTTCTCTTGTTATATTTTTTCTTTTCTTTTTTTCTAAGTATCCCTTATCCATTTTTGGCACTTTGGAAAAGACCCAGTGCTTCTACACCTGATTCTAAATAAATGAAGGCACCAACACTTCCTTTAAGGGGATCCGTGTTTTCAGCTCAGCCTTTAATTATGAGATAATCCTTCATTTCTCATTTAAAGAAATTTCTGCCAGAAAGTGGAAGTCTGTTATTGTACACAGAACACTTCCTGGGGCTCTAATGAGCTTAGTGATGCCAGCAACTGGGAATTAAACCTTCCTCTAGGCCCAGCTTCAACCCCAGAACCAGTCACACAGGGCCGTCAATCAATGCTTGTTGAACAGATGATGGATGGAAGTTTTTTCTAATTATATTGTACCTTACTTCTTACGAATATGTTGAGATTTCCAGCCCTATATAGTAGATTGAACCCATGATTGGATCTCCTTTTCTCCTTGGATCATCTAAATTGTGTGAAGGAATAAAAAGATGAAAGCAGCCAGGCATGGTGGCTCATGCCTGTAATCCCAGCACTTTGAGATGCTGAGGCAGGTGGATCATCAGGTCAGGAGTTCGAGACCAGCCTGGCCAAGATGATGAAACCCCAGTCTCTACTAAAAATACAAAAATGAGCCGGGCAAGGTGGTGGGAGCCTGTCATCCCAGCTACTCCTGAGGCTGAGGCAGAAGAATTGCTTGAACGTGGAAGGTGGAGGTTGCAGTGAGTCGGGATCACACCACTGCACTGCAGAGCAAGACTCTGTTTAAAAAAAAAAAAATTGCATGCGCCTTCATCTACCCACAAGGCTAGAAGTGAATACTTGATTGAAGGAGGCCCACACATTTGCTAAGGGCCTATGGATTGTTCATGATACAAGATACTGGATAGAGATCCAGGAAAGAGCCCTCATTTCTTCATACTCCCTAGGAAACTGTCATCCTTGAGAACTTGAGTTAAAAAGAGTAAAGATAAAGAGTGTGGCCCAGCAGGTAATTTGCAAGAAGGATGAGCCAGAAGTCCCCATGAAAAATATTAGAAAACAGGAATAATAACAGCTAAAATGTGGGCCATTTCCTATATCTGTCAGCAAATTTTGCAGTACAAAATAAGATCAATAAAAATATAAGGATATGGGCTGGGTGAGGTGGCTCACGCCTGTAATCCCAGCACTTTGGGAGGCCAAGACAAGTGGATCACTTGAGCTCAGGAGTTCAAGACCAGTCTGGCCATCAGGGTGAAACCCCATCTCTATTGAAAATACAAAAAATTAGCCAGGCATGTGGCTCGTGACTGTAATCCCAGCTACTCAGAAGCCTGAGTCAGGAGAATTGCTAGAACCTGGGAGACAAAGTTTGCAGTGAGCCTAGATGGCACCACTGCACTCTAGCCTGGGTGACAGAGTGAGATTTCATCTTAAAAACGAAAACAAACAAACAAAACATATGTATATATATATATATATATATATATATATATATATGGATAAAGCAAGCACAATTGCAATCAAAACTGTCGTCTTAACAATTTGTAAAATTAAAACTGTGTATAGAATACACGAAGCATGAGAGTGTGTTGCAATCGCCCCTCCATGTCTCCCAGCAAGGCAGTTGCATAGCCAGCAGCCACTGTCACAGCTGTCCATGAGCTTCCAGCTGATGCCCACTCTAACTGGGAGGAGCTCTAACACCTTTGCTGAGAAATCTTTTGACATTTACCCCTCTTTTATAAGCACACAGAATTAATAATGAAAGTAACTTCTAACATTTACCAAATTCTTACTACATCATGCTAAAAGCTATCTATTTTTAGTATTTCCATGTTTAATTCTCAATGTGCATGAATTAGGTGCCATGGTAGGAATCATTTGACTCGTTTTGAAAACCAAGACTCCAAAATATATGTAGCTTTCCTAAGGTCACAAAGCTAGCAAATGAGGGAAAAGAATTCAATCTAGGTAGCTGAACATATCTTATCAGGGATGAGCGAACTATTTCTGCAAAGGGCCAGAGATTAAATATTTTAGACTCGTGACCCTACAGAGTCTGCCTTAGCTCTTCAACTCTGCTGTCATAGTGCACAAGTCTCCACAGACAATACACAAATGTATAGTCATGGCTATGCTCCAATAAAACGTCATTTACAAAAACAAGTCTTTAATGGCTATGCCACCAATATCTGTTTTGTTTAAAACATATTATAAATATTAATGATATTGATTACAATCCTTAAAAATGTGTTGTGTCCCATTCCTACCTCAGAAATACTCAGAATCTATTACAGACTGACACCATCTAACAACCAGCAATTTCTTTCCTGAACTTGTTTAGAATGAGAAAATATACTTTAGCAAAGGGTCTGTCTGAATGCAGGCAGGTCAATATGACCTGCCATCGTCATGGTTTTTGCCCGTCTTCTTTTCCACATAGCTGCCTCCAGTTCATTCTCCAGCTACTATCTTTTCATGTTTTTATATTCTATTATGTGCCAAGAAATGACAGAACACCTAGACCCTATTAGGGAACATTGGCATACTAGATTTACGCCAATAAATATGATCATTAGGTCTCATAAACTGTAGCAATACGTCACTATAGTAGCTGAATTCCACTGGGGACATTAGAAGGGTGGCTTTTCCCACTCTTGAGCAACTGCAGAAAGGAACATTAGCAAGTACAGAGTGTTTAATCTGCTCGGGCAAAGATAGTTATTTCTGGTCATTTGCAGGGTGTACCAGTGGGCATATATTCTCCTTGACATTTTACAATGACTCCTTTCAGCTGTGAAACCATTTGTAGATAACTGAGGTAAGAGCTGCTTGCAGAACACCTTGCTCATTCTGGTTTATAAGAGAACAGAAAAGTGCCATCTGCCTGAAGTTTATTCTGGAAACCTGCCGCCAAGAGCAGGCAGACCACATGGTCCTATGTGTCTTCAAACAAATCACAAACACACTCTTGGGGAAAGAAAAACACAGGCAGTGTCTGAATGGTCTTATGGAGTAGAGGCTAAACAAAAATAATTTTTAAAATATTTTAACTTGTGTTTTAGGTTCAGGTGACCATGTACAGGTTTGTTATACAGGCAAACTCATGATTTGGGGTTTTGGTACAGAGATGATTTCATCATGTGGGTACCAAGCGCAGTGTCTGCTAGATGCTTTTCTTCTTTCCTTACTATCTCCCTCCTCCTACTCTCTATCCTCTATGAAGCCCCAGTATCTGTTCCTCCCCTCCTTGCCTCCATGAGTTCTCATTATTTAGCTCCCACTTATAAGTGAGAGCATGCGGTATTTAGTCTTCTGTTCCCGTGTTAGTTTGCTGAGGATAACAGCCTCCAGCTCCATCCTTGTTCCTGCAAAGGACATGATCTCCATGATCTCATTCTTTTTGATGGCTGTATAGTGTTCCGTCATGTATATACACCACATTTTCTTTATTCAGTCTACCACTGATGGGAATTTAGGTTGATTCCTTGTCTTTGCCACTGTGAATAGTGCTGCAGTGAACATGCAGGTACAGGCACCTTTATGGTAGAACGATTTATATTCCCTTGGGTATATACCCAGTAATAGGATTGGTGGGTCAAACGGTAGTTCTGTTTTTAGTTCTTTGGGGAATCACCCACTGCTTTCCACATTGGTCTAACTGATTTACACTCTCACCAACAGTGTACGAGCAGCATTCCCTTTTCTCCACAACCTCACCAGCATGTATTAATTTTTTGACTTTTTAATAACAGCCGTTCTGACTGGTGTGTACAATGTCCACTGGGGTTTTGATTTGCATTTCTCTAATTATTACTGATACTCAGCTTTTTTTTCCCAAGTAAAATTTAAATACATGGGAACCTATTTATTGTCTTAATAAATAGACTATAGTTACACTACTAGGTAAAGATTTGTTGAGGCCGCTGACCACGGGTCTGACAACCTTTGGAGTCGTGATTCTACATGTCAGCCTCACTGGACACACGGAGAATGGCAGCGGCAGGGCTGGTCCCACCACACAATGCAGAAACAGGATGCAGAGCAGATGCGTGTTGTCAATAGCACCATTTGCCTTTCCCTGCAGCCAAGACCCGCAGTGCTTATCCAACCTAGAGCTTCTCACTGAATCCAGACTCCATCTTAGAATCTTTCTAAGCCATGTACTTCTAAGTACCATGGATTGGCAAATATCCTATTCCCACCAGATAAAGCTTAACAAGACTGTATTGTAGCAGCAAACAATGGATGAATTGACGATGGAAACAACCTAAATGATCATCAACAAGAGAAGTGTAAATGCTGGTTGATATATGTGAATATAAAATGCTATGTAGTGGTTAAAAAATATGAGTGCTATTTATACTGATAAGAATAATGCCTCAAAAACATTTCATTGTACACAAAGAATAACTCACAGAAAGTAATGTCTTTTGTTTTAAAACTTGTCTACAAACCAAAAATATACCTTAAGTGTGTCAGACTTCTTTTTTTTTTTTTTTTTTTTTTGAAACTGAATTTTGCCCTTATTGTTCAGGCTGCAGTGCAATGGCACAGTATTGGCTCACTGCAATCTCTGCCTCCTGGATTCAAGTGATTCTCCTGCCTCAGCCGAATCCCCTGTAGCTGGAATTATAGGCACTCACCGCCATCCCCAGCTAATCTTTTCTATTTTTAGTAAGGACAGGATTTCACCACATTGGCCAGGCTGGTCTTGAACTTTTGACCTCAGGTGATCCACCCACCTCAGCCTCTCAAAGTGCTGGGATTACAGGCGTGAGCCACCGTGCCTGGTCAATGTGTCAGACTTAAGACCACCAAAGCCAGAAGATAGTAAACATGTGTTGTTTTAGAATACTAAATTTGTGATTTGTTTTTACACCAAGAAAACAAATAGCACACCTCCTTTCACATTTTATTTTATTTTATTTTATTTATTTTATTTTGAGGTGGAGTCTTGCTTTGTTGCCCAGGCTGAAGTGCAATGGTGCACTCTCTGCTCACTCCAACCTCTTCCTTCTGGGTTCAAGTGATTCTACTGCCTCAGCCTCTGGAGTAGCTGGGATTATAAGCGTCTACCACCATCCCCGGCTAATTTTTCGTATTTTTAGTAGAGACAGGGTTTCATCATGTTGACCAGGCTGGTCTCAAACTCCTGATCTCAGGTGATCCACCCGCCTTGGCCTCCCAAAGTGCTAGGATTACAGACATGAACCACCAGCCCGGCCCTTTCACATTTTCAGAAATGTCCAGTATCAAATCAAGCTTATGGAAAGCTGTGACTAAGTTTAGGAACCATCATGACACCATCTCCATTGTCCTCAGAATAGAAGATTTTTTTCTAAAGTCTTGCACCAGAGAGAGGCTGCATGGACAGAGGCCATGATGTGAATCAACAGGGTCGGTCTCAGAGATTGGATGTGGAAACGAGGTACGTGGGGACAGGCATGGGGCTTTCGTGAGATGGAAATGGCCTAGTGCTCTTTCTGGAATATCATCATCAGCTCAGAAGACAAAGTAACAGGAGGTTCAATCATAAAATGCTATCCCTTATCCTCTAGCCCAGCAGCCCCACATCAAGTTGGTAGGCTTGAAAGAGATATGCCAATACACTGAATAAAGCCAGATCGCATCACCTAAAGCTAGCCCCTGTGCAGAGGAGTTTAGCTCTGCCCTTGTCCCCACCCACCAGCAAGAAGCATCCCTGTAGGAAAAGGGGGCAAAGAAAATGAGTCATTTACTAACTGACTCCCAACTCCAAGCCAGACTCAAAATGTTTCATCCTGGTCCCTGCCTCACAGGCTCCACCCACGCTTTTCGTAAACAGATGAGGATAACGTGTCTACAGCACACCCGTGTCATACTGGAAAGAGCCAACGACCCGCTTCCTTCTTTCTGGTTGGGGTGACAGCAGCTAAATCCGGAGATGTCTCCTTGCTCCTTGTTTGGCTTCTGAGGCACTTGATCCCATTCAGCTACTTTCCTGCACTAATGACTTGGCCAAGGCGGACCGATCATTTGAGGTCAGGAGTTTGGGACCAGCCTGACCAACGTGATGACACCCTGCCTCTATCAAAAATATATCTTAAAAACTTTAGCCAGGTGTGGTGACATGTGACTGTAATCCTAGCTGTTTGGGAGGCTGAAGCAGGAGAATCATTTGAATCCAGGAGGTGGAAGTTACAGTGAGCCTAGATCACGCCTCTGCACTCCAGCCTGGGCAACAGAGTGAGACTCCGTCTCGAAAATAAAATAATATAACAAAAAAGACTCTGTTCTAAATGAGGGTGTTTTCTTTGGTCTCCTGGTTAGAACTTAATGCAATAACCAGCCAATGTTTTTGCTGTTGCCTTGGGTATTGTTTTCCTCAGTTTTCATTTGGTGGGCCAGCATTTTACAGCCATTACTTTACTGAGAACTAGTCTAGAATTAATTTTCAGGATCTCTCTGGGTCTTACTGCCTAACAAAAATGTACGTAGGAGCCACTTAAAGAGAGCATGGCAGTCTTCCTCTAAAACAGGGAGCGGGGGTGGCCTTCTAAGACTATCCTTCAGCATGTTTACGGAATTTGGAGGCAACCAACACAAAAGATTTTTTTAAAAATCTTAATGAGACTGGTTATGCTGAAATTTAATAAGGAGCCATAGTTTTTTGGCATCGTTCCAGAGGCAATTTTCATAGTGAACCAAGAGGTCAGCAAAGGCACAGGCCACCACCCAATCTAACAACTTCCAGATGCTGTAATTAATCTTTCTGGACCTCAATGCTGTAGCAAGACACCTTTGTAGGACCAGTTAACCCAACAGAGAGACTCTGAAAACACACAGTGGTGCAGCAGGAACAAACAACAGCGTCGCCCTCCCTCCACCCACGAGGTTTAAAATCGCCACGAGGGAGGGGGAGATGTGGGTGGCAGTGATGTAAGGTGGCCAGTGAGGACTTCAGTGTGGACAGAACCAGCCAGGAACTCCCCAGGGCAGGCTCTGTTCTTATGCCTGCCAGCCTCTCCTCCCAGAGCTTGGCCAGTCACATGTCACTTAAGGAAATCAAGGAGTGAGGGCCAGAGATGCTCCTGACTGTGGAAAATGCTGGCTACAACAGGTAGGCGACCAGCACGGACTGGCATCCTGACCTCACTGCAAGTGCTGCTGTGTCCTTTCATTCTGGAACTCAATGCCTGGGCTGCTCAAGGTCCTGAGGATTGCAGAGACTTGCCCTTTCCTCTTCTGCCCTCTTCCTCCTCCATGCAACCCAAGTCTTAGGAGCGGCAAACCCATCAGCCTCAAGAACACTAAGAACTCACTCTGAAGGAGCCCACTTCTGTGAGTTAGATCATGAGATAGCATTGCAAAAAATATATCATGACTATCACGGGGGCTTGAGTCTTGGTGACAGAGGTCTCTTCTGCAAGGAGTTTTTCCTAGGATCATGTCCCCAGATACTCAATACTAACTGAATAGCAACTCCTGCTGACTGTGTCCTCCATTTACTAGACATTCTCCTAGCATTTTTACCTGCAGAGGGCAAAACTGCATCTGTGGCCACGCGACCAACATACAACATCTGCTAAACTCCAAAGGATGTGCTGGGCCACAAGGAGAGCCCCTGCTCAAGTACAAAACAATACGAGTTGGAAATTTAAGAGGAATGCTTAGGAAGGGGATGGACTACAGAGAGTTCCAGGTACCCTGTGCATTCCAGGCCCCAGGGTGGAGGGAAAGGGAAGTTTGTCTTCTCTCTCCTCAGCTCAGGAAAAAAGAATTTCAGGAGGATTACCTAAAACCCCAGTATATGTTCCCTGCAGTGGGAGACACGCTGTACCAGGGCCTGACTTACTCCAGGGGGATTTGACGGGTGAGGAGTTGAGCTACTCTGAGAGCTGAGAAATAGTTGCTGCCACACGGGGTGAGGCTAGAACATCAAAGAGTAAGTCAGTGTGGCCTGGCTGGTGTCACATGAAAAATTCCTAGAAAGGTGACCTCAAACTGAGACAATGTTGGAAGTAGCCCATGGGGTTCCCTGCAGATAAGTAGGGAAGACAGTGTGGTCACCCAGTTTTGGGGCCACATGAGCGGGAGATCATCAGTCATGGAAGGGGGATTGAGATTTGTCAAGGAACCCATGAAAGCACCCTTTGAAAAATAAAAAAAGAAAGCACCCCACACAGTGCCTCCCAGGCGAGGGAGCAAGCACACAGATACCAGCTGCCCCGTGTTCATGACCTCATCTTTCTGTCCCTTCCCACATCTCTTCCCCTCTCTCTGTGTCTACTCTGCAAACTCAGAACTCTCAGTCTCCAAGACAGAAGAGAAAACTTTGAGGCCAATGGTGAGGGGTAATAAGAAAGACTTACCGTGCCTACTTCTACCAAAGGAGTTTCAGTTGCGAGAAGAGAAGAATGCTGTCTTTCAGCTGTAGCTGAGAATTTAGATTAGTGCATCATTTTAAAATTGAGACTGTGTTTTGTTATCAAAAGTCATGGATCTGCCCATTTTCATCCATATGCAAGAAAAATATTATCCCAATTGAGCAAATTAAAGGGAAAATAGGAATCTAAGTGGATCTCACTTTTGTGACTCCACCCTGGGCACCCCCTCTGAAGCCTTCAAAGAAAGATCCTTCCTTGCCTTGTCCAGCTGCTGGGGGCTCCAGGTGTTCTTGGCTTCTGGCCTCATCACTTCCATCTCTGCCTCCATTGTCACTTGGACTTCTTTTTTCTGTGTATCTCTGTGTGTTCTCTCCTCTTCTTATTACGGCGCCAGTCATTGGATTTAGGAACCACCCTAACGCCTGGATAATTTCATCTCAGGATCCTGAACTAATTATATTAGCTAAGAAACTATTTGAAAAGAAAGTCATATTTGTATTTCCAGATGGATTTGAATTGTGGGGAGTTACCATTAACATCCTATGAATGGGTAGCCCATAATCTTAATGATCCCATTAGGATAATTTAGGTTTGTATCTCACATTAGTTGGTTTCAGCTTTGTAAGACAAACCAAGACAGAAGAAATCTGAACATTTTCTAGGTGTGACGAAAGGAATTTAAGCATGAGGCACTCGCATGGGTTTATCATTCCTGTGACTGACCAGCACCTTTTTTTTTAGATCCTGGAGGCTGATCTATCACTCTGTTCTCAGATGTAGCTCCTAAGCCAAGTCTTGAATGAAGCTTTCCCCAAACTCAAGGGAAGAAACCTGGTTATTTTCAGGTCCATGAAGCAGAAGCACACATGGTTATATGAACTCTGGGACCCTTTCACCCTCTGCCGGTGGGTGCCCAACAAGGCCATTTAACTGTATTTGTATTTTCACCATTTCCAGTCCTCAAGACATAAGGAGATTCTCAGAGCAAAGCTGATTGCTCAGAAGCAGTTTGCTCGGTTTAGGAAGTTGCTGCCTCTGTCATATGCCACGATATATTTCGATGAAACCATCTTTACTAACTAGAGAACTCAGACTTGATATACAAGCAAATTGAGAACACAGAAAACAACGGGTCTAGGGGAGCCAGTTCAGTAAATCCCACAAAGAAAGAAGGATTTAAATAGAAGAACCTAATAGTTTCCAGGGAGCTATCATGATGCAGTCAGTAAATTGAGTATTACTAACATGTATTTTTTCTGTTTAAACAACTTGAATTAGACACATGGGAAAGAGCAAACTATAAAATATGTAACTTTTTTTTAATAGGGAAAAATGAAACATTTGTTGTAAAAATGAAAAAAAATGTTGTAACATCTGCTTTGTTTTTCATATATATATTTTATTGCACTTCAGGTTCTGGGGTACATGTGCAGAACATGCAGGATTGTTGCATAGGCACACACATGGCAATGTAGTTTGCTGCCTCCATCCCCATCAGCTATATCTGGCATTTCTCCCCATGTTATCCCTCCCCAACTTCTTACCCGGTGCTGTCCCTCCCCTAGTCCCCCCCAACAGACCCCAATGTGTGATGCTCCCCTCCCTGTGTCCATGTGTTCTCATTGTTCAACACCCGCCTATGAGTGAGAACATGTGGTGTTTGTTTTTCTGTTCTTGTGTCAGTTTGCTGAGAATGATGGTTTCCAGGTTCATCCATGTCCCAACAAAGGACACAAACTCATTGCTTTTTATGGCTGCATAATATTCCATGGTGTATATGTGCCACATTTTCCCTGTCCAGTCTATCATTGATGGGCATTTGGGTTGGTTCCAAGCCTTTGCTATTGTAAACAGTGCTGCAATGAACATATATGTGCATGTATCTTTATAATAGAATGATTTATAATCCTTTGGATATATACCCAGTAATGAGATTGCTGGGTCAAATGGAATTTCTATTTCTAGATCCTTGAGGAATCACCACACTGTCTTCCACAATAGTTGAACTAATTTATACTCCCACCAACAGTGTAAAAGTGTTCCTATTTCTCCACATCCTCTCCAGCATTTGTTGTCTCCAGATTTCTTAATGACTGCCATTCTAACTGGCATGAGATGGTATCTCAATGTGCTTTTGATTTGCATTTCTCTAATGACCAGTGATAATGAGCATTTTTTCATATGTTTGTTGGCCTCATATATGTCTTCTTTTGAAAAGGGTATATTCATATCCTTCACCCACTTTTGGATGGGTTTCTTCGTTTTTTTCTTTTCTTGTAAATCTGTTTTAGTTCTTCGTAGATTCTGGATATTAGCCCTTTGTCACATGGGTAGATTGCAAAAACTTTTTCCCATTCTGTTGGTTGCCACCTCACTCTAATCATTGTTTCTTTTGCTGTACAGAAGTTCTGGAGTTTAATTAGATCCTATTTGCCTATTTTGGCTTTTGTTGCCAACGCTTTTGATATTTTAGTCCTGAAGTCCTTGCCTATGCCTATGTCCTGAATAGTTTTCCCCAGGTTTTCTTCTAGGGTTTTTATGGTGTTAGGTCTTATGTTTAAGTGTTTATTCCATCTGGAGTTAATTTTAGTGTAAGGTGTTAGGAAGGGGTCCAGTTCCTGCTTTCTGCACATGGCTAGCCAGTTTTCCCAACACCGTTTATTAAACAGGGAATCCTTTCCCCATTGCTTGTTTTTGTCATGTTTGTCAAAGATCAGATGATTGTAGATGTGTGGCATTGCCTGCAAGGCCTCTGTTCTGTTCCATTGGTCTATATCTCTGTTTTGTACCAGTACCATTCTGTTTTGATTACTGTAGCCTTGTAGTATAGTTTGTAGTATAGTTTGAAGTAGCGTGATGCCTCCAGCTTTGTTCTTTTTGCTTAGAATTTACTTGGCTATGCAGGCTCTCTTTTGGTTCCATATGAAGTTTAAGGTGGTTTTTTACAGATCTGTAAAGTCCTTTGGTAGCTTGATGGGGATAGCATTGAATCTATAAATTACTTTGGGCAGTATGGCCATTTTCACAACATTAATTCTTCCTAACCATGAGCATGGAATGTTTTCCATCTGTTTGTGTCCTCTCTTATTTCACTGAGCAGTGGTTTGTAGTTCTCCTTGAAGAGGTCCTTTACATTCTTTGTTAGTTGTATTCCTAGGTATTTTATTCCCTTTGTAGCAATTGTGAATGGCAGTTCGTTCTTGATTTGGCTCTCTTTAAGTCTGTTATTGGTGTATAGGAATGCTTGTGATTTCTGCACATTGATTTTGTATCCTGAAACTTTGCTGAAGTATCAGTTTCAGTAGATTCTGGTCTGAGATGATGGGGTCTTCTAAATATACAATCATGTCATCTGCAAATAGAGACAATTTGACTTCCTGCTTTCCTAATTGAATACCCTTTATTTCTTTTTCTTGCCTGATTGCTCTGGCTAGAACCTCCAATACTACATTGAATAGGAGTGGTGAAAGAGCACATCCTTGTCTAGTACCAGATTTCAAAGGGAATGCTTCTAGTTTTTGCCCATTCAGTATGATATTGGCCATGGGTTTGTTGTAAATAGCTTTTATTATTTTGAGATACGTTCCATTGATACCTAGTGTATTGAGAGTTTTTAGCATAAAGCGCTGTTGAATTTTGTCAAAGGCTTTCTCTGCATCTATTTAAGTAATCATGTGGTTTTTGTCTTTGGTTCTGTTTATATGGTGAATTATGTTTATAGACTTGTGTATGTTGAACCAGCCTTGCATCCCTGGGATGAAGCCTACTTGATCGTGATGGATAAGCTTTTTGATGTGCTGTTGCAATTGGTTTGCCAGTATTTTATTGAAGATTTTTGCATCTATGTTCATCATGGATATTGGCCTGAAGTTTTCCTGTCTTGTTGAGTCTCTGTTGGGTTTTGGTATCAGGATGATGTTGGTCTCATAAAAGGATTTGAGAAGGTTTCCCTCTTTTTGGATTGTTTGGAATACTTTCATAAGGAGTGGTACCAGCTCCTCTTTGTATGTCTGGTAGAATTTGGCTGTGAGCCCATCTGGACCTGGGGTTTTTTTTTTTGGTTGGTAGGCTATTAATTGCTGCCTCAACTTCAGCCCTCATTATTGTTCTGGGGTGCAAGTGTCTAGGAATTTATCCATTTCTTCCAGGTTTACTGGTTTATGTGCACAGACTTGTTTGTAGTAATCTCTGATGGTGGTTTGTATTTCTGTGGAATCTGTGGTGATATCTCCTTTATCATTTTTTATTGCATCCATTTGATTCTTCTCTTTTCTTTTTTATTAATCTGGCTAGTGGTCTGTCTATTTTGTTGATCTTTTCAAAAACCCACCTCCTGGATTTATTAATTTTTTGAAGGTTTTTTGTGTCTCTATCTCCTTCAGTTCTGCTCTGATCTTAGTTATTTCTTGTCTTCTGCTAGCTTTTGAGTTTTTTTGATCTTGCTCTTCTAGCTCTTTCAATTTTGATGATAGGGTGTCAATTTTAGATCTTTCCTTGCTTCTCATGTGGGCACTTATTGCTATAAATTTTCCTCTAGCCACTGCTTTAAATGTGTCCCAGAGATTCTGGTACATTGTGTCTTTGTTCTCATTGGTTTCAAAGAGCATCTTTATTTCTGCCTTCATTTCATTGTTTATCCAGTCAACATTCAAGAGCCAGTTGTTCAGTTTCCATGAAGCCATGCGGTTCTTAGTTAGTTTCTTAATCCTGAGTTCTAATTTGATTGCACTGTGGTCTGATATTGCACTGTTTGTTATGATATCCATTCTTTTGCATTTGCTGAGGAGTGATTTACTTCCAATTATGTGGTCAATTTTGGAGTAGGTGTGATGTGGTGCTGAGAAGAATGTATATTCTGTGGATTTGGGGTAGAGAGTTCTGTAAATGTCTATTAGGTTTGCTTGGTCCAAATCTGAGTTCAAGTCCTAAATATCCTTGTTATTTTCTGTTTCGTCGATCTGTCTAATATTGACAGTGGAGTGTTAAAGTCTCCCACTATTATTGTGTGGGAGTCTAGCCTATTTGTAGGTCATTAAGAACTTGCTTTATGTATCTGAGTGCTCCTGTATTAGGTGCGTATATATTTAGGGTCCTTAGCTCTTCTTGTTGCATTGATCCTTTTACCATTATGTAATGCCCTTCTTTGTCTCTTTTGATCTTTATTGGTTTAAAGTCTATTTTATCAAAGTCTAGGATTGCAACTCCTGCTTTTTTTTTTTTTTTTTTTTTTTTTTGCTCTCCCAAGATGAAACAGCAGGAAATGCATTTCCACATTGCTGCATTCTAACAAGAATAATTGTACACAAAGTGCAGAAGAATATGACTAAATCCTACTTCATGGGTTACTCCTTTGGGGTCAGCTATTTACTCCATAGTTTTGTGGAAAACAGACTCTTCTCTATTAAATGAGGGATTTACAGAATATTTTGTGTTGGAGCCGCAATGCTCAGCTCTCTTCCCTGTTCCCCAACACACATGCAAGAATCACACACACCCACTTGCGATGCTACGGAGTGTTGCCATTCTTTGACTTTTCAGGTGTATCTTGGAATGTGGTTATGGTTAGAAGTATCTAGCTAGTCCATGGCATGGATTAATGATTTCACTACCTGCATTTTAGAATTTGGGGATAACAGTGATAACCTCATACAATCTTTGGTAACACAATAGAAAATAGATGATGAGAAAGGACATCAGAAATGACAATGAGCTCTGCACAGAAAGCATCATTATTGAATTTGTTTTAATTTCATTAGCATGAAACGGGTTCGTTTATAATGTGCAAAATCGTGAGTCAACATGTCTCAATGTTCAGTCTTTTCCAGCATTGAGAAAGGAGTATGGTGCTTATGGAAGGGGTGAATGGAGAGCACACACAGTGAAAACCTACAAGCAATACTTTCCATTATGAGAAAAAGGTATATGAAAGCATACATTTCATTATGGGAAACTTCTTATCACAGACTTGACTTGTGGATTGATGGCTGGCTTTGACATTGATGGGTGATGACAATGAAGAGAGACAGGTATCCAAAAGAAAGAAAAAAAGCCATTCAGCATCAGATTTTGAAAAATCCGGCAAGAGAAGAAATAGAGCATAACTTTTTTTGACACTGGCTGTTTAATCCTGCTAAATCCACACTGTGGCTCTTCCTCCTCCTCTCTGACTTTTAAGCCAAACCAGCTGTAGGAACTCTGTCAAAGCATAGTGTAGAAGGACAATCTAATTAAGCTGGAATTACTTTAATGTATTTTTAAAGTTATATTCTAGGAGCCAGATAAAAGAGACATTATAAATGTTGGCAGCTGGTATGCTTGCTGAAAGTCCGTTTCTATGTAATTGAGTTCATAAATATTAATTTTATCTGCTCCTGATCTATTTTTGATAGGTCTTTTGAATTCAAAAAAGTGCTCCATGATGTTCACAATCTAGGAACTACCAGTACCCTTTAATGAATCTAGAATGTTATTTCAACCATAGATCTATTTTATTTGGAGTAGGGAAGAGAGAGAGAGAGAGAGAAAGAGAGAGAGACAGAGTATGTGCATACGTGTGTGTGTTTTGGGACAGCTGACACTTGGAGTCGAGTGGTAACACAGGTTAGCTCCTCACTTCTGTCCTCAAACTAAAGGATAGAGCTTGTTTTCAAAAAATTTTGCATTCCCAGCGCCCACTTCCACAAAAATCGTATCTTTAGACTTTACCGTTTCCCATCCCTTGAGTCATGACAGCCTGAGTTGAGGAGGGCTGCCCTTCAGGAAACACCAGCTGTACAGCCTGGCTGCTCAGATACAGCAGCAAGAAGGAAGGAGGGGTGGAGAGGGAGAATGTGCCTGAACTGCCAGTCTCCAGACCTGCCTGGTCATTTCTCAGTACAGAACTCATGTTGACAACTACGATTGTCTTCCAAGAGGAGAGTGGTGGGGGAGAGAGAGAGAGAGAGAGAGAGAGAGAGAGAGAGAGAGAGAGAGAGAGAGTGCTGAGAGAGGTATAGCTAAGTTTTGCCCACTTAAAGAAAGTCTATTTTGGGAGAGCTTGAGGAATAAAGATTGTCTCTGCATTCTGAACCTCTGATTTCTCTGTAAGAGTATTTTCTCTGGTTGTTAATTTATGAGTTTCTCAAAATAGAAAGAACTTGTGCCAAAGAATAAGAGCACTGGATTGAAGTTCAAGAAGCCTGGCACCTAAGTCTTACCTCACTCGTTTATTTGCTTCAGTACACAAAGAAGACACCTGGCTTCAAGTGATTCAATTTTCCTCATTTATGGTACACTATAACAGTGAGTTTCAACTATTGTTAACCTGCAGAACTCTTTCTTCAAATGAAGTCTTACAAGAAAACGTGTGTATATTCTATACACATTTACCCTGAACGTCACATTCACATCAACGCTGAACATCGTATAACATTTGTGCCGAAAAGCACATACAGGTTTACTCTGAGCATCATATATATTTATACTGAAAAAAAGAAGAGAGAAAGAAGGGGAGGAAAAAATGAAGGAGAGAGAAAAGCAAGCGGAAAGGAAGGAGAAAGAGGATGTAAACATAATCTAAATACTGTAGGAAATTCAACCACAATGTCTGTTTCTTGGAATTAGTAGCAGATAAAGATGAGGGTCTGTTATTTCCTTAATAACAGTCTTCGTTTTCAAATATATCTCGTAGTGTGAGAGTCTTACTGCACTGCTGTGACTACTGTTTGAAGGTGTGGGGTGTGTGTGTGTGTGTGTGTGTGTGTGTGTGTGTGTTAGATTATGATGCCCAAGCTGAAGTCAAGTACTTGCATTAACCCAGCAAGTGTCCCAAACCCAGAGGGAAAACTGGCTCTGTTGACATTTTGGAAGGTGAGGTGTCTATCTTCAAACTGTGTCTTTCTAAGGGTTTCATGGGAACTTTTGAATGCTCCTGGCCCAACTTCAGAGAGACTCATTACCCCCCTTCCATTAAGCTATAGGACAGACATGAGAGGTTGTAGGGTGCCTGGATCTCTGACTGCAGAAACTTCTCCTCAATCCCAGCTGTTACTCCTAAAGCACCTCTGTGCTTTCAACAATATTTTAAAAGCACAGAATGACCAATGTCTAACTTGAATTTTGAGAGTCCTTTTTCTTATTCTGGATATTAGTTCAGTGTCAGATATAAGCTTGGCAAATATTTTCTTCCATGCCATAGATTGACTTTTCATTCTCTTAACAACGTCTTTGGCAGAGCAGAAGTTTTTAATTCTTTTTTTAAAAAAATTTATTTTATTTTATTTTATTTATTTATTTATTTATATTGAGACGGAGTCTTCCTCTGTCACCAGGTTGGAGTGCAGTGGCCCGATCTTGGCTCACTGCAACCTCCACTTCCCAGGTTCATGCTATTCTCCTGCCTCAGCCTCCCAAATAGTTGGGACTACAGCTCAAGCCACCACTCCCAGCTAATTTTTTTGTAGTTTTAGGAGAGACGGGGTTTCACCATGTTGGCTAGAATGGTCTCAATCTCCTGACCTGGTGATCTGCCCGACTTGGCCTCCCAAATTGCTGGGATTACAGACGTGAGCCACCATGCCTGGCCATTTTTAATTCTTTAAAAGCCAAATGTATCAAATTTCCTTTTTATAGATTATGTTTTTGATGTAATATCTAAGAATTATTATTTGTCTAATTTGAGGTCATAAGTAGTTTCTTCTATGTTTTCTTGTAGAAATTTTATAGTTTGGTGTTTGCCTTTAGGTCCATAAATCAGTTTGAGTTAACTTATGTAAAGACTGTGTGGTGCAGACATCAAGAGTTATTTGTGGCACATTTTGTATTCATAATTGTTCTGGCATCATTTGTTGCAACTTGTCCATCGAATTAACTTCCATGTATGTTGAAAGCCAGTTAACTCTATACTTGTGCTCCCATTGTGTGGAGTACTGTTCCTTTTAATTATCTATTTGCTGTGTATCTATTCTTTCACTAATATCAGACTGGCTTGATTACTGAAGCTTTATACCTTTACACTAAGGTGCAAATTTGGATAGTTCAAGGCTCCAGTTTTGTTGTTCTTAAAAATTACCTGGGCTGTTCAAGATCCTTTGCATTTCTGTAAATGCTTTAGCATCAGTTTGCCAATATCAGGAAAAATCTTCTGGGATTTAGATGAAAATTATCTTAAAACTATAGATCTGTCTGGAGAGAAAAATCTTGAGTCTTTTAATACAAGAACATGAGTATTCTTCTCTAATTTATTTTATTGGTGTTTTATAGTTTTCAGTATATAGGTCCTATATATATATATTACTAGACATATACTTAAATGATTCATAGTTTTTTGGTATTATTGTAATAGCACTCTTATGTTTCCATTTCAGTTTGTTCATTGCTACTAAGTAGAAATACAATTGACTTTTTGATAAATTAACATTTTATGCTATGGCCCTTGATAAATCATTGAATTCTTTTATTGTTTCTTTTTTAAAAAATGTATTTGATTTTCTATAAGACAATTTTGTCGCTTATGAATAGAGAAGGGTTTCTTTCTCCCTTTCTAATCTGCATGCCTTTTATTTCATTTCTTTTTCTTCCCCTATTCCTGGGCTTGGAATTTGAGTACAATGCTTGATAAGATAGCTGAGATGAACATTCTTGCCTTGTTTCTGTTCTTTCAGGAAAAACTTTAATTCTTTCAGTCTTTAATATGATGTTAAACAGGATTTTTATGGATACTATTTATTAAGGTAAAATAGTTATATTGCTAGTTTGCTAAGATTTTTTTGCCATAAATTGATGTTGGATTTTGTCAACTGCTTTTACAGCCTCAATTGAAAGGCTCAGATGGCTCTTCTTCTTTAATCTGCTGATATCTTAAATTACTTTAATTGAGTAATGGATATTGAACTAGCCTTATATTCCTAGACTTAGCCCTGTGTGGTTTGGGCATGTTATTCTTTTATTTTACTGACAGTTTGTTTATCATTTTTAATTATCTCACAAGCAATTAATTGGTCTACAGTTCTCTGGTTTTGTAATTTCTGTATTTGTCTGATGTTGGTATTGGGACAATCTGGTGTCATCAAATGAGCTCTGAAGTGTTCTCTTCCATTATCTAAAATAGTTTATGTAGGATTATTATTTTTTTTCTTAAATGTATGATAGAATTCACCAGTGGAGTTACTTGAGTCTGAGATTTTCTTTGTTTGGAAGGTTTGAAACTCTAAATTAAATTAAAATAGTTAAGACTATTTCTTCTGAATGAGCTTTCATGATTTGTGTCTTTCAAGGAATTTGTCCATCTCATCTAAGTTATCAAATATATTGATACAAAGTTGTTCATAGTATCTCATTATTATTACATTAATGTCTATAGCATGTTAGGGATGTTACCTATTTTATTTCCAATACTGGTGATGTATGTCTTTTATTAGTGTTCAGTTGAGCTACAGGTTTATCAGTGTTATTGATCTTTTCGAAGCAGCAGCTGTGGTTTTCATTCATTTTCTCTATTTTTTATCTATTATAAATATCATTGATGTGTTTGCTCTTATCTTCATTATAATTTATTTATGTCTGATCTGAGTTTAAATTTCATTACCCTTTTTACTTCCTTTAGTGATACCAGGGAACGCAACCCTTTGTACATACACTGGTGACTTTGAGCACAGGTTCTCTATGATTCTTTTTGTTACCTCTGTTTTCAGTGGAGTACTTGGAATGTGGTAGACACCTAGCAAAAGTCTGATGACTGAATGAATGAAGGGAATGGGCAGATGCACACAGAATGAGTGAATGAATGAATGATTCTCATAAATACTACTGTGTCCCCACTCACACTATAGCACATGAGCCAATCTGTTCCCCACTTCCTGAAGATCTAGGCCAATGGATCTCTTATTTACTGAAAATTTTAAAGACATACACTTGATGACACAACGAGCTGAATTAAGTTCATCACCATACTGATTGTTTCACCCTAGGAAATTGACTCAACTTTCTGATCTCAGAGTCTTCATTGGTAAAGTGAAGATAATGACAGTGCTTTGTTCACAAGGTTGATGTGAGCACTAAAATAGATAATATACATCAAAGATTAGAGCTTACTAATTGTTGGATACATAGTGGCAATTATTCTTATATTTTTAAAGTTCTTGCAAGCTGTAACTAAATAGCCAAATATATCACTCTATAAAATGAAAGACAAAAAAATTAAAAATATGCAAATTACAAAATGTAAAAAGATATTCATAACTCACAAAACACAAGAGAACAACATTCAGAATATATAAAGAATTTTAACCAAGCAGTAAGTAAAATACAAACAACCTAATAGAAAAATCAGTGAACATTATAAATGGGTATTTTAGAGAAGAATTTCAAATAGGCAAAAGACATATATAGGTAGTAGTTCATTTTCACTATCAATTCCAAGGAAGTACATTAAAGCAAATGTGCTAACACTGAGCATCCAAAATATGGTCAATTTAGACACCTGACAGTACCAACCATTATTGACAAAATATAAGGAGAATAGAATGTTCATACACTTACGAGAGTGTATATTAGTGCAAGAACATTGGAAAATCAATTCCACACTATCTTGTAAAGTTGAAGACATATATGCAATATCAAGCAGCAATTCTATTCTTGGAGTATATGTAATTTTTAAATATACAGATGTTTGTGTGTATGCATGTGTATATACATGTGTGTGATGTGTATATGCATATGTATAATTCACACATAAAGTATTTCATATAATACACGTGTATCATATATATATATATATATATATATATACATACAGGCATGTATGTGACTGTCTCTGTATATGTGCACAAGAAGATAGATCTCAGAATATTTAGATCTCAGAATATTTAACAGTATCATCTATAATCACAGAAACATGAAAAAGTACTAATTGTTCACCAACCAGATAATGAATAAACCAATATATCAATAAATAAAATACCAAGTAACTACTTGAAAATAGATTCAGTAGAACTACATCTTTCAGCACAAATAAATCTGAAAATATATGACCAAGAAAACAAAAGCAAGTTGCACTATTTACATGAAGCTTGAAAGCATGCAAACAATTGTGTGTGTGTGCATACAATCCCACCTTTCAACCTCAGTCATTGTGGATTCATTTTTAAAATAGTGATGCAAGATTTTTGCTCCTTAGCACAGCTAAAATCTGGGTTCTTGTCTCATAACCAGGAAAATTAGGCATGTGAACACATTGAAAGGTGAGGAAAGCAAAATTTATTAAAAGAAAGCTGTCAGCAAAAAAAAGGGGTCTCTGCCAATAAGCTCCCACCTCACAGGTTAAATACCAGACCACCACACATGAGCTGGAGAGTCCCGGTTCCTCCCCACTGCCTGAGGCGCAAATTTACGGTGGCTCCACCCACTTCTCCCAGTGCGCAGGTGGGCCCTAGTCTCAGCCACCCCACATTGCTATTTCCCCTACTGCGCATGCGTCAAGGGATGAAATTTTTCACAGTGGGTATCTTTAGGCTAACCCCCTGCGCGCAATGACCTAGGCCGCGTTTGGCTGTCTCCTGTCTCTATCAATAGGATCTTTCTTACGAATGGTAGAAATGACTTTATAATTTTGCATAGCCAGCATATCCAGTAGTGAAAAATAATAATGATTGATAATAAGCAGATGCTTTCAGCACCTGCACTTTCTCAGTTGCCAAATCTACAGCAGTTCTGCACATAAACTACCCTCCCTCGTGTGCAGCTTATCTGATTTTATCAGCACTATTGTGGCAAAACCAGAAACACTAAACACGTGCCAAACATTTCTTTTTGGTTTGTTTTTTGCCCTGTCTTTCTGAAAACATCCCAAGATTGTCTCCAGGATAGGACAGCACACGTCTTCTTACACTGTTCTTTAAATACAAGTTTTAAGAATAGTCCATCTCTGTTTATTCTTACTCCCTACCACCCTGGATGAAAACACTTATGTAGAATCACATGGACTCATCATAAGTGCAGGTTATTTCTATTTAAGTCTCTCTATAAAAAAGACAAGCTTGGGACTGCACGGTGACTCAAAATGCGGTGGGTAATCCCAGCACTTTGGGAGGCCAAGGCAGGCAGATCATGAGGTCAGGAGTTCCAGACCAGCCTGATTAATATGGTGAAACCCTGTCTCAGGAGTTTAGAATGGCAAAGCCATACTCTATGGGATCTCAAGAATCCAGGTATGAGATTTACTTTCTATATTTAACGCAATCAGTGTTTCTGGGGCAGCAATCTCCTCCTGTAGTTGTGTTAAGCATTTATAGAATAGCCTGGACTAGCATATGAGAAAGAGCCAGGCCCTGCCCTTAGGATAAATGACACACCTGGACTAGCATGTGGGAAAGAGCCAGGCCCTGCCCTTAGGGCCAAGGTCACACATGAATTAGCATATGGGAAAGAACGAACCAGGCCCTGCCCTTAGGGTAAATGGCACACCTGGACTAGCATATGGGAAATACCCAGGCCCTGCCCTTAGGCCCAATGCCACATTGATTTTTATTTTGTGAGGTCTACACTCACATAAAAACAGAAATGTCTATTGATGTTTCCTGTTCAGCTTAAAGTTAAAAGCTAAATCCAGTTCATCCCTGAAATACCACAATGCCCTGAGATACATAGTGCTTTAAAAATATGTGGTTTTTTTTTTTTTTTTAAAAAGGAGTGTTTCATTCAGTTAAATGGGAAGAGTTGGAACAATAAGGAGAAAAGCAACCTAGTCTAGATGCACATCAGGAAGACAGGTAGTAACAAAATATTTTGTCATTTGTGCTTTTAGCATTGTCTCTAAGACAGCTTAACCTAACTCAGGCAACAAAAATTTAATCCTAAAGTTTCACCTAAGAGTGTGATAGTTTTAGCTCTTTAATTTAGGTCTGTGGATCATTTGGAGTTAATATTTTGGTGTGTGGTTTAAGGAAGGGACTCAAAACATAGTTGCCCTCAAAAAATAGTTGTCACCGTCTGTTGAAATGACTATTTCTCCAATTTTTTTTCCCTCTTTCAGCTGTCTGGCATTTTTGTTCACTATCAATTAACTATAAATATAAGGGTACATTTCTGGACTCTCAATTCTATTCCATTGGTCTATATGTCATTTTTTTATACCAATACCACACTCCTTATTGTGCCCGTGTAATGTCTGACATTGGTAACTGTGAGTCCTCCAAATGTGTTATTTTTCACAACTGTTTTGGATGTTCTAAGTCCCCTGTGTTTCAATATGAATTTTATGATAGGCTTGTCAATTTATGCAACAAATCAAGCTGGAATTTTGATAAAGACTACATTGAATCTATATATCAATTTGAGGAGTATTGCCATCTGAACAATATTAAGTCTTCCAATCCACAAACATGGATTTTTTTCCCATTTATTTAAATCTTCTTTAATTCTTTTCAATAATGTTTTCTTATGCTGCATGCATAGGTTTTGCACTTCCTTTTAATAATTTATTCTTAAATATATTATTTTGGGGTGCTATAAGTAGAATGACATATTTTCTTAAAATCACTTTTGGATTGTTCATTTTTAGCATATAGAATTTCAATTTATTTTTGTATATTGATCTTTTATCTTGAAACTTTGTCCAGCTAACTATTAGTTATAATAGGTTTTAAGTGGATTTCTTAAGATGTTCCATATACAAGGTCATACCATGCTTAAATATAAATAGACTTATTTCTTTGTTTCCAAACTGAATGGTATTTATTTTTCTAGACTAACTATCCTGGATGATAATCTTCAGGAAAATTTTGAATAGAAGTTATAAGAATAGACATTCATGTCTTATTCCTGATCTTAAGAGAAAATAACTTAGTCTTTTACTATTAACTATAATAACAGCTGTGGGGTTTTTTGGTAGACGTCCTTTATCAGGTCAAGGTACTTCCCCTTCTATTTCCAGTTTATTGAGTGTTTTTTTTTAAATATACATGAAAAGGTGTTGGATTTTGTTAAATGCTTTTTCTGGGTATACTGAGACAATTATATGATTTTTGTTATTTATTCTAATAATGTGGTGTTTAGATAGGATCTTGAACTGCTGCTGAAGGCTCTCCAAAGCTTGTTTCCCTTCTTCCAGAGTGATCTGTAATATTCAATAAGATGGTTTTCATTTGTCCTGTGCATCCGATTACAATGAACATAATCTCTCTACTGATCACTGAAGAACCTATAGCAAGAGTAACAAATAAACCCTATTGTTTCAAACCTCTGAGATTCTGAGGTTGTTTGTTAGGTAGGTGCTTTTAAAATATGTTCACAAATTTTTCTTTAACAAACCATTCCTTATCATGTAAAGTCTATTTTCCCTCTCAGTGAGAGTCTAAATGAGTTACTCACAGAAGTAACTTACCAACAAAAGTAATAACATATGGTGATATGGTTTGTCTGTGTTCTCACCGGAAGCTCATCTTGAATTCTTGTGTGTTGTGGGAGGGACCCAATGGGAGATAACTGAATCATAGGAGGACATTTTTCCCTTGCTGTTTGTTCTCCTGATAGTAAGTGTCACAAGATCTGCTCATTTTATAAAGAGCAGTTCCCCTGAACAAGCTCTCTCTTTGCCTGCTGCCATCCATGTAAGATGTGATTTGCTCCTCCTTGCCTTCCTCCATGATTGTGAGGGTTCCCCAGCTATGTAGATTGTAAGTCCAATTAAATTTCTTTCTTTTGTAAATTACCTGGTCTCAGGTATGTCTTTATTAGCAGCGTGAAAAAAAAAACTAATACACATGGCTTTTAGGCTAACTCATGAAAATAAAAGGCATTGTTCTTTCTTTCTCATCACTTACTCTTGGAAAATCTAGCTGTATTTCAGAAAGACACTCAAGCCCATGTAGCCAAAAAAAAAAAAAAAAAACAAAAAAAAAAAAGAATAACCCTGTCAAAGCCAGTGAAGAACTTAACCCTTCTCCCAAATGCCATGGGCAAAGTCAACTAAGAAGTGAACTCATTGATACTATTAAATAAGCATCCCAGACTTAGTAAGATTGTTTTTGTTCTGGCAGAGATAAAAATGACTTCTATTTGGTGGAACAGATAACACCCCCCTCCAAATATGTCATGTTGAATATTAGCCAGTTTTTGTATGTAACTCATACATCATATATTGTTGCTTTTATAAACTAGGTCTCAAAAATGTGCTTTAAACCAGTCATACCATGTTACTGGTTCTCTAAGTAGTAATTAAAAGAAAGTAATTTATACTGGTTTAATTTTACGTATTTTTAGTCATAATTTTATGATTTAGAAAATTATACTTCATGAGCTACTTGCATAAATTAAACAAAATTAATCCCTATCACTTATTTAAATATAAGGCTAGGAGATATTTTCCCTGTCAAGATTGTGTTTTTAAAGTAGTACCGTTTTGAGTAATTTACTTGGTGCCAGCCCTGTCCCTTGACAGTGTTATTCATTTCAACATGGCTGCAACTCTCTAAAAGAGACACGATTATTGCCCAAGTTCCTGTGATAAACTGGGCTCTCAAACGTTAAGTAACTCACCCAAGTTCTTACAATTAGTTAAGTAGCAGAACCAGGATTAACCACTAGCTTTGACACCAAAGCCCATGTACTTTTCTTTTAGCCATGATGCCTCTGAAAAATAAACAGCTTTAGATATGAATTTTTGCTTTCCCAAAAGAATAATCAGCCAACCGTGATGGCTCATGCCTGTAATCCCAGCACTTTGGGAGACTGAGGAAGGTAAATCACCTGAGGAGTTTAATACCAGCTTGGCCAACGTGGTGAAAACCAGTCTGTACTAAGAACACAAAAATATGCCTGGTGTGGTGGTAAATGCCTGCAATGCCAGCTACTCAGGAGGCTGAGGCAGGAGAATCACTTGAACCTAGGAGATGGAGATCGTGTGGTGAATTGAGATTGTGCCATGGCACTCCAGCCTGGGTGATGAAGCAAGATTCTGTTTCAAGTCAATAAATAAATAAATAAATAACAGAGAATCAGCAGACTGACCTGGTTGGGATTCCACCACTTGCATTTTCTCACTGCCCCGAAGCAGTGAGAATTAACACAAGACACATGCATCTCAAGCATGACCGTTATCACTAAGCAATCTGACACGGTTCCCATTTGTTAAACTGTTCTCAACATGAAACCACTACCAATCAAAAGTGGTTGAGAATGAATTATATCCTCATTCTAGAGTCTCAAAATTATTGCTGTTTCCTCTCGGAAACAGAGTGATATTTCAGGTCTCTATAATTTTCTAGTTTAGGCTAAACTCTGATTTCCAGATTCAGGTTAAAAATGAAGATTTGGATGTTGAAGATTGTTTTTCAGAATCAAGTAGCCCTAAAATAGTCTATAATATTTTGACTTTGACTTTTCCCCCAGACTGTTAAATTCAAACCCAAAAAATCATGTGCATTTTATCTGCTATGTGATTCGGAGTCACAGTATAATTCTGACAGATATTTCCCAAATTCAGGGCAAAACAACTTAGATTTTATGTTTACAGAGAGATCAGGAGCTCCAGACATTCTTCTCCTATGCAAAATTATTATTAGTTATGGCTCAATAACTAGGGAGAGAGGCTGGGCACAGTGGCTCACGCCTGTAATCCCAGCACTTCAGGAGGCTGAGGTGAGCAGATCACTTGAGGTCAGGAGTTTGAGACCAGTCTGGCCAACATGGTAAAACTCTGTCTCAACTAAAAATGTGAAAATTAGCCCAGCATGTTGGTGCACACTTATAATCCAAGCTACTTGGGAAACTGAGGTAGGAGAATCACTTGAACCCAGGAGGCGGAAGTTGCAGTGAGCAGAGATCATGCCATTGCACTCCAACCTGAGTGACAAGAATGAAACTCCATCTCAAAAAAAAATAATAACAAATAAATAAATATGAAACTCTGTCTCAAGAAAAAGAAAAAAGAAATAATTAGGGAGAGACAAAAACAAGTCTGAACACAAGAAGGGAAGTGAATTAATCCTACTCTGAATACATTTGCCTTTGTTCATATTGTTGAATCCAGAGATCACACTGCTTGCTGCACAACAGCCAATAAGGTGAGAGACAAGGTGTTGGTGATGCAGAATTGTTCTCAGCCCCTTTACTGGACTCACAGCAGGAGAAGTCCTGTCTACGCCACCTGCCACACTCTGCCCCTTGCAGGAGGGAGCACGTGTGTGAGTGAGTGCAAGGCTCGGCTGGCCCCTTCAAGAGCTGACACAGGAGCAAGCTCTGTGGGGGGTCTGTGGCCAGACCAGGCACGTCACCTCAAGGGGAATGTGCCAGGGCCCAGGCAGTGGTGCCCATGACCCTGAGGCCCCAGACGGGGTGTGGCAGTGTACTAATTAGCTCTTTTATTTCCACCATCCACAGCCCAGTGGGCAACAGTGAGTTTGCCCCTCAGTCAGCCTCTTGCCCCAGTCTGGCCCACAGCTCTGGGACCCATGTGGCTCCGGGTCTGCCTTGGCCCTGATGCTTCTGTCATGTGGGGTGACTACCCTCCACCAGTGCCAGTGAGGGAAGAGGGCCAGTGTTACATCCTTCCCAAGTACCTGCCTTTGATGGCTCCCAGGCTCTTATCCTGTGTCCAAGAATGAGGTCAAGCTGACAGTTGAAAGGTGATGAGAGCAGAGAATTTTATTAATCAACAAAACAGCTCTCAGCAAAGAGGGGATGGCAAGGTGGGGTCGTCTCTCTCCTGAAGTCAGGTTTTCTCTCTCGGTGTGGCTGAGTCGGGGGCTTATATGGGCACAGGATAGGGGAGTGCCTGCTGATTGGTTTGTGAATATGTAAAAAAATTAAAACAAAGGTAATACTTAAAAGTAGGCACAGTGTAAAATTAGGGAAGGGTGGGTATATGTAAAATAGGTGAAAAGTAGGAATTAAAGGAAAGCGTGCCAAATGAGAAGACAGGTTCTCCATCCAGTACCTGGATTTGATTTGTAATTTGGCTTTCAGGCTTTAAACTGTCTTTGGTTTGAAGGTGGGATTTCACCGGGGACCGCTGCTGTCTGCCTAGGATTTCTCTGCCTCCTGCCTCTAACATTGGGGCTAGAAAAGCTAGTTTATTTTAGAGAGCCAGCAAACTGAGAAGCTGGCATACTAATGTCCTGAAGGACCATCTTAAAAGGCATGACTTCAGAGCTTCTTTCTATTTTTGGTAAGGAGAATCAAGGAAAGGCTTGAGATGAGAGAGTAGCAGGTGCACACAGACATTGGGGCATTGGAAGGAGCCTAAGGAGGTTGTGAAGCTTCTTTGTCCTTGATCAGGTAACAATGCTACTGTAAACGTTTAACATTGTCATAACCGAGTGAGTTATAGAGAAAGCACCACACTCTGAGATTGAATCAGGAGTCTTTTATTGCCAGTGACCGAGAGATGGCAAATGGTCAAAATTCTCTCTGCCCCAAAGAAGGGGCTTGATTCCCTTTCATACCTTGCTTAGAGAAGGAGAGTGGCAAAGCGGAATTTTACAGAAGTAGAACAAGCAAGTTAGATAAGGAAGCTGGTAACCAGAGGGCAGGAGGATCCCAGGATTTTTGGTTACCAAGGGAGGTAGCAGGGGGGCCTTTCCATACAATCACCAAGTGGAGTAGGTTATTCACAATAGCAGGTAGACTCACCAAGCAGGATATAGTTACAATGGTTGCAAGGTACTGGGTACCCTGAAGGAGAAACGGTGGGGAGGGAGAGGCTAAGATGGAGTTTGTCAGGCTCACATCTACGATGGAGTCTGTTAGGGTACCACAACATAACCATCGTTATTTATGTGTATGGCCCTCTTTATCTCCTCAGGGATTAGTTTTTGGAACTGGCTACTATCATCCTTGCTTTAAACTATAAACTAATTTCCTCCCATCATTAACTTGTTCTTCCTGTAGCAATGAGCAAAGACAGCATGTGAGGTTAGAATCAAGATTGATTCAACTGTGTTAGATTTCTATCACTGTTACAGTGATGTGGAATACAAAAAGCTAGGTCCCCAAATAATGAGATTCAAGTTTCCAACATCGGCACACACACAAATGGGTTGTAAAGCTAACGGCGGCATGACCCTCCCCAAGACTTTGGATCCCGTGTTAGCTATACATTTCCCTAGTACCCACTGAGCCAGGTGCTAAAGCTGATCTTTTTGCATCAGGGAGGGACTCGGAAATTTCAGAACCAGATCCTTGAGTCAAAAGTCAAGAATGCTCCCAATCACCAAATGTAATCATATTTTGAACCTTCAGTTGTATCTTCTGAGTTCCTCTACCACAAGGTTAGCCTGGTATGATTTTTAAAACCATAATAACAGGACACTTTATAGTCACCACCTAATTGCAGCCATTTCTTTGCCAGGAAGTCATATATTGTCTTCTTAAGGCATACTGATAAGCCCATTCACGCAGGATTAAATACTTCCATCCTAAAATGGCTATTATGCTTGACAGACTGATTAGCAACCGTAGGGAGATGAAAACTACAATCTGAGTAAATGGGATGCTTTAAATTCACTAGAAGGATGCTTTTAATTACACTAGCAAGTCTAGAGTCTACATATATTTTTCCTCAGTAAAATAGATTGCACACATATCCAGTGCAATTTCTGACTAATAATGCTTAATAGGGGACTATCAAGTCCTGAACTTGTAATATTCTTATTTATATTAAATCATCACTTAAATTTTTAAAAAATTATTCTGCCAGCTTTATGGCCAAGGAAGCTATTTTACATCACAGGGGAACTGCTGTCCCCACACTAGTTGAAAATATACTTGCCTCGGCTGGGTGCAGTGGCTCGTGCCTATAATCCTAGCACTTTGGGAGGCCGAGGCAGGTTGATTGCTTGAGCCCAGGGGTTTAAGAAGAACCTGGGCAACATGAAAGACCCCATCTCTACAAAAGAAAAATATGAAAGAATAAGAAAAGAAAATGCACTATAGCCCTTAAAAACTCAAAATCATGAGGGTAGAGGAACAAGGAAAAGACTTTCTGCTAAGGCCAGGATTCTGTTATTTACTGACCAAGACTGCCTTCTTGACCAAACTTTAGTTTGATTCCTTCGATCTTTGTCCTTGACTGGTCTTTGACCTTGAAGACCTTCATGTCTTCAGCCTGCTAAGTCAGCTTGTTGAGAACCACCCATTGCTTTTATTTATCATACAATGTTTATTTTTCTACCCTTGACATACAGATCTTTGGCCTGCCCTTAGCAAGAATCTTTCTAGGTCAGTTTATCAAATGTCCCTTTCCACATGATGCCTATTTTTCCGTCCATTGATGTCCTTATTCAGCTAGTTTACTAAACATCCCCCCTTGTCCTTGTATTCAGAGTTGAGTTTAGTGAGTTCAATCTCTCTCCCTTATTGCAATATCCTTGAATAAAATATGCATTACCATTATCAACAAGTGTCCAGCAAACAACTTTTGTCCTTATACTATGAAAGTAAGTCTCAACGTTACAAGCATATCTTATCAACCACATTTTTAAAGTGCAAATACATCCTTGAAGTGTCCAGCATGATTAGCGAGTTTGCTTTCCAAGGCATTCTCTTCTATTTAAATAAAGTGTTTTCAGATACGGTAATAACAGAGCCCGTTTTTGTTTAGATGTACTGCCTTTAGTGGACAGTTTCTGAGCATTTACTGTGTGCCCAGCATGGTGACAGGGGCCTCACCCATGGCTCTCTTTCTAAAGAGTTCTCATTGATAGACTGTGTGTGGTGCACCTGCATTGACCCAGGGGATGTTTGCTGTTTTGCTGACCTGGAATCCTTTTTTTTTCCTATTGCTGTCATAGCTGCATTCATAGTTCTTCTGGATTCCACCACATGATCAGAACATAATCCATGCCTGCACAATCAGAACATTCCATTTTGACTGGCCACGGTGACTGATTGAAGGGTGGTGTGTTAGTCGGTTTTTGCATTGCTGTTAGGAAATGCTTGAGACTAGGTTATTTATAAAGAATAGAGGTTTAGTTTGGCTTGTGGTTCTGCAGGCTCTATGAGAATCCTGGTGCCAGCATCTGCTACTGCTTGGAATCATGATGTAAGGCAAAGAGGGTGCTGGCATATCAGATGGCAGGAGCAGGAGCAAGAGACAGAGAGGGCAGGGGTCATACTTTTTAAAATAACCTACTCTCGTGTAAACTCATTACCATGGAGAGGATACATACCTATTCATTAGAGATCTGCTCCCATGACCCAAACACCTTCCACAAGGCAGAAGTCACATTTCAACATGAGTTTTACAGGGGACAATTATTCAGACATAGCAGATACATGTGAGACTTTATTTGGGCAGGAAGCCAGGTCCAGGACTTTCACTGAAACTGCTTGGAAGAGTAGAGAAAGGGCATCTTCTGCCTTCTGCAAGGACAAGAGTATGTGTCTGTCAGGGCACAGACTCTCCTGAAGAGAGTCTGCCTAAAATAAAAGCCAGCACAGGTGAAATCAGAGCAGAGAGACAGAAAAAGCAGGTCTTGAGAAAAATGCTTCAGCTACTGGTTTCATCTACACTTGGAACTAGTATGTTCCTGGACTTATCGGCAAATCAGGTAAATAAATTTCTTTCTCACTCAAGTCAGTTTGAGTGGTGATCAGAAGAGTACTGATGGCCACAGGGACTAACACAGGATGTACATAATTTTGATAATGACTTCCTGTGCAACCCCGGGTAAGCCCAACAGCCTCATAAAACATTTTGTCCTTGAATAAACAGGCTCCTAGCATAACCCCATTGCAGAGCTATTCCCTGAGACCTGGAGGGGAACACAGAAGGGTGCCATGTCCACTGCACCTGCAGGAGAGGCAAGGCAGTAAAACAGAGAGGCTGTGACTATCCAGGCGAAGAGTTGAGAGTCCGAATTTCTGCTCTTCTGCTTATGGGCTGTGTAACCCTAAGACAATTATTTGACTTCTCTGAGCCTCAATTTTCTCACCAGTAAATTGAGAAAAATAGTACCATCTGGTAAACTGTCAAAGAATATTAGAGGAAATAACAAAAATGTGAATGAATGAATGAGTAATGGAATACATATTCAAGGACCAGCAGGTGTGTATGCCCACTGCATAGTAACATATCAGTACACTGAGAGAGCAAGGTTTGCAGCAGAGAAAGAGTTTAATAATTGCAGGGCACCAAGTGAAGAGATGGAAGGAGACTCTTTTCTCCATCTTCTTAAGGGGTTCTGGGCTGGAGCTGTTCGTGAAGGGTGAGAGGCTGGAAGATCAGGGTCATTGATTGGTCAGGATAAGAGGGATGAAACCATCAGGACATGGAAAACGCATTGTTTGGTGAGTCGGGTTCTTGCAGCATTCTTCAGACCAGCTGAGTTAGTAGTTTCACTGGTACGCAAGACTGAAAGGCTATCTGATATGAGTTTGGCTGTGTTCCCACCCAAATCTCATCTTGAATGCCCATGTTTTGTGGGAGGGACCCAGTAGGAGGTAATTGAATCGTGGGGGTGGGTCTTTCCCATGCTGTTCTCGTGATAGCAAATAAGCCTCATGAGATCTGATAGTTTTAGAAAGGAGTGTTTTCCTGCACAAGCTCTCCGTTTGCCTGCTGCCATCCATGAAAAACATGACTTGCTCCTCCTTGCCTTCCACCATGATTGTGAGGCCTCTCTAGCCACATGGAACTATAAGTTCATTAAACCTTTTTTCCTGTATAAATTACTCAGTCACGAGTATGTCTTTATCAGCAGCCTGAACGTGGTCTAAAACCATATCTCAAGTGTACAAGGTTTTCTAATGTTCAAGTTGTTCATGACAGAGCAGTTAAGTGGAACTCTAATCATGGAACAGAGTCGATGTGATTCTGAGGCAATCAGCACCAAACAGCTAAGAGGAAGCAGGTCAGAGAGCAGGCTTCCCTCATGGCGAATGCTAAACATGCTGCAAGCTGGGTTCAATTCTCTTTCTCCCCCTCTCTTCTTCCCTGATTCATTTTCTAAAGTTTAAAGGGACAGTTTCACAGGAAAACAGCGTTCAAATTTCTGATCTGCTACTCATGGACTGTGTGACCCTGGGGCAATCATTTAATCCCTCTGTGCCTCAATGATCTCACCAGTAAAATCAAGAAAATGTAATAACTATCTGGTAAACTCTCAAAGAAGATTGGATAAAAGAACAGTAACATGAATGAAAGAATAAATGAAAAAATAAATGTCATATTCTGGCTCGTTCCTACAGAAAATAGGAAATAAAATGAAGAGATTCAGTAACTTAGACTCTAAGTATTGATTAGGTAAATTGACAGCAATAATGCATGGGGCTCAGAAGCAGCTACTTAGGAAGTGAAGATTTTGTTTAGAAACCCAGCTCCACCTTTTAGTCATATGGTGATATTGACAAAGATACTTTAACTCCCTAATGATCAGTTTCCAAATCTAACATATGGGGAAACTTAAAATGGTTAAAGTAGAACTTAAAGTTTCCAAATTCAGTACTTTGGAGACCAATGATATAGAAAATGGAACACATGAGCTAGACAGATGTGGCCAGTGTGCGTTCTCTTCCATCACTTTCTGTTTTACTCGTATGTGTCTCATTTGTGTACTCAAAGTAAGTGACTGGTACCATATCTCTCTCGTGTACGTCTCAGAGGTCTAGAAAATAAGTTTTCAAATATTAGGTGCTATCACAATTCTGACATTTCTACATACAAGTAACAGAAATTGCTAAAATAACATCTCATGCAGTCAAGGAACCTAAGTATCTCCTAGTGCAGAAAATTGTGAGTAAATGATTCTAGACTGATGCATTGGTTTAGCAATGAAACCAAGAATCTGGGCTCTTTCTACAGTTCATGTCCGCCACCCTCCAATGTTGATTTTTTCATTCTCCTGCTTAGCAACTCGCGTTCACAAGATGGCCGCACAGCTTTAGCCATCACAGCCTTTTCATGGCAGAAGAAGAGGGAAAGTCTCTATCATATCTTTCTTTTGTTAAGGAAGCAAGAGTGTTCCCAGAAATCTCAAATGACTGTCTAAGACCTTGTTGGCCAGCACTGGGTCACATGGTCACCTCTTATTAAAAGGAAGTTTGGAAAAGTGAGTGCCTGGCTTTGCAGGTACTTTAGTGGAAGAGGACAAAAGAGAAGATGATGGAAATGGCTGCTGCGTTAGGTGAAACACGGTTGGCCACTGACTGCAGAATAAACAGGTGGAGAAGGTCATTGATCACCTCGACTGCAGCACTGCAGACAAGATAAAGAGAGCCTGATGCAGAGAAAGATTGAGGACTAAGGGTCTTCATCCACAGGTGAGCTCACATCTGAAATCATGCTTACATGAATGTGAAAATACCTCACCCACAGAGTTCCCCACCCCTTGCATTTAAGAATCAAACTTCACCCTTTCTGTCTTCATAGCTTCATGTTGATATGGTAAAAAGAAAAAAAAAATCAGTGTAAATCAGGCAGGCACCTTCAAGTTTCATCCCACTCTTCTCCAAAGATAGTGATCTCCCTTGAGTAGTCTTCTCTTTTGTCTACTGTGCAACAGGATGTATAACCATCACTTTCCCCTCCAGCCGACATGCTAGGGTGCTTTCCATTAGGAAACAAAGAAGAATGGTACTGACCTGTTAGTGATAATATTCCTGGGGCTGGGAAACTTGCGGAGTAACCAGGCTTCTACTACCCACCACATTTTTAGCTGATGACCAAGGACAAGGCTGTTTCATAATAGACGACCATCATAGGGGGTTGCATGCATCCATTCATCCAACAGATACGTACAGAGTGGGTCCTAAGGGCAGACACCAAAATAATCAGGGTGGTAAGACACTAACAATGCCAACAGAGTGGGTCGATACAGAACTTTATTCTAAGTGCTTTATGTACCTTTTCTTCTTGTTCTGTATGAAAAACATGTGAGGTATTTTCTGTTATGACTCCACTGCAGAAGTAAAGAAACTGAGGCCCAATGGTTGAGTAACACAGCTTGTCAACAATTAATAGCTACTAAGTGGCCGAGCTGGAATTTTCACCCATGAGTTTAGCCACTATGGTGAAAAATAAAGTAGACATGATCTCTGTTTCTATGGGTTGGAAATAGAAAAGGACATGAAACCAATTCACACGTAAATATGATTCTAAATTGTCATAAGGGGTGCAGAAAAATATCAACAAGTTACCAAGAGAGCAAACACAAAGAAAAGTCATAATTTATGCTGAGAATTAAAGAAGGCCTCTCTTCTCCCTCTCTCACCTCCAAAAATGTGACATTTAAGCTAAAACCCCATGAACACAGCACATTGTCTGGTTGAATAATCTCGGGAGGGGAAGTGAGACTGGTGAGGAGCAGTCTCCTGGGCAAAGGGAATGGCCTCAGCCTGAGATAGAAATGGGTTTGGCAAAGGAGGAGAGAAACAAACAGACAATGGTGTGACTATGTTATTGCTGCAAAATTGCTGAGTCACAGGCAGCCCTAGTCACACGTGTAGGCTATTCCAGGCGTTTCTTCATTTTCCATCTAAGTTGTTACTGCGTGCAGCATGTTCTTTACATGGAGAATGGTAACAGCATAAGAGGACTAGACAGAAGCTTTTCAGTAACCCTTAAGAGTTTTTCTTGGAATGAATCACTTCCGTCACATTTCATTGGCCAAAATGCAAGGCACAGCCAAGCTTCTGTGGGAGGAATTGCAAACTCACTTCACAAAGCGTATAGATTCTAACGTAGAGAAGAACAAAAAATTGGGAGCAATCATCCCATCTACCTGTGGCCCTAGGTGTTCTGAAACGATGGTTATTTTCATGGCTTTGGAATAGGTTCTTTGGGCCAGGTGGAAGAAGGGATGAGCTAATCAATGAAAGAATTAATCTGGAGAAGAAGTTTGGGAAAGGCTTCATGCTATGTCTAGGGGTTGGGTTTTATGCTATCAGCCCTGGGAAAATGCTTATGAAGCCTTCCTAAAGGGCATCCTTAAAGAGAATTTGTTTTTGTTTTTGTTTTTTGACTGTGCTCTAGAAAGCCAAATCTTGAGCCATGATCATCCCAGCCCAACTAAGCATTCCAGGAAACAGGGCTGATTGGCCATCTCTATAATCACTTAGTGGAAATACATTTCTAACCATGTTAGAACAGTATTTTAAAAAGCTTCATTCACTTGAATTCAAAATCTTTCTAGATCTCTAGAGTTCAAGGAATCTCTCTTGCTGTCAAACAACTTGTTCTCAAACTTTTTATCTTAAGACAGACATAAATGTAACATTCTTATGGATACCATATCTTATCAAATAAATGTCCTTGTTTTTAACATTATTTATAAATATCTAAAATGTTTAGGCCTAATTGTAATGAGAATATAAAGTAAGATACATGGTAATTCTTACATTCCACCACATCCCTTTATCAAAATTTTCAAAATGTCTCATGAAATCATAAGCTAAGTCATGTTTGATTTGATCTCATGTAAACATTTAATATTTAAAAAATAACTGTTATCAGCTACCCTCTATGCTAGGCAATTTAGGAGATGAAAATTTTCTGACTATTTGGGGCTTATAGTCTGCTTAGGATAGTAAGATTGGCATTGAGAAAATTAATACACAATGTAATTTAATTAAGACATGTTATGACAGAGATGATTCCTCTTTGAAGTCAATCAATCAACTCCGGAAAGAGATTTCTGCAGCATTCTCCTTTTCTTGTCCCATCTGAAATTTCTGCAACTTTGCTAAGTTGTGAATGGCAGCTGATTTAGGCAAAAGGGAGCAATGATCACCAATGGGTGTCTTGGAATTCCAGCCCCCAGTTTGGATAATTGATTTCTACGTAAGTTTCAAAGGAGAGCCTAGCAAAGAAGAACAGAAGGAGGCAAAATGTCCCCACAGGTCAGGGAACAGCAGGACCATAAGGTGCCAGAGTTTGCATGTTTCAGCATGAAGTTTCCATGTTAGAGAGGGCATGGACACGCAATGCTTGCAGGCCCATTTATTCCTCTAGGGCGTGTTTTATCCAGACGTATGCAGCAGCTCCCCTCCAGCGCCTACCCTCGAGTCTAGAAGGTTAAAAATGTTCACTGCTTTTAATCAAAGACCAAATACTGGAAAAGAGTGGGCTACATATTTTTTTTCAATTTTTCCCCAGCCTTATATGTATCTTTAAGCAATGAATATCAGTTACCAACAGAAAACAAACCTAGATTTCACACAAAATGAAAATTTGTCCAATATTCTGGAATTAGAGGAAGATCCAACTGCAGCGAGTCCACATTCCAACATGGCAATGATTCCCTTGTGCTGAGGCCCTGATCCTCCCTCCGGATGGGGCGGGGGCCTTCAGTCCCTTCCAGCTCCCATCATTCATGCATGTTCCAGTCTATTGCCTACAGGGACAGCTGCAACAACTACTTAGCCCCATGAGATAACCTGCATTGGATAAAGAATGCATGGTACTGACTACAGGCTGGGCACTGTGCTATGAATTATGAATGCAAAGAAGCAGATGCCTGACTCACTCCATCTTTGTGGAACTCACAGAAAAGCTGGAGAAACAAGCTCATTATTGAAACAGAACGTCGCAGGTGCTTATAAGAGACATGTTCATCAAGAACCTTGGGAGGACGTAAGAGCAAGCTGCTCCAACTTCTGTTCCATCTGCTGCAGGCAGTACTCCTCTGTCATGCTCCCTTTGCTTGTGTGTGTCATGAAACAGACAGGTTCATTTTCCCCATTAGCCTGTGAGTATCTCAGGAAATGGCCATATCTCATTCACAAGAGCAAAACATATGAGTTGAAAAGCAGTGAAATGATAAATTGATTTTGGCCAAATAGTATTTCAAGATAGATGGATAGATAGATAGAGATACAGATATAGGATAGATATAAAAGTCCACATAGAGGTATCTCCAGATTCACTTATTGAAGCCCCCTTTCCAATTCATGAGTCAATACATCCCTTCCTTGGGATAATCTGAAGTTTTGTTGTTTGCAACATAAAATGTTATATGCTACATGCGATACACAGAATAATGGGTCCCTAAAGAGGTCTGTGTTCAAATCCACAGGACCTGTAAATATGTTGCCTTCTGTATCAAAAGTAACTTTATAAGCATGATGACATTAAGGATCTTCAGCTGGGGAGAAGATTCTGGGTAATCTGGCAGGCTCCATATGATCATAAAGGTTCTTACAAGTGAAAGAGTGAGACATGGGGATGAAAGAGGGAAATTGGGAGGTCATGCTGCTGCCTTTGATGATGGAGAAAGGAGTCACATAACAGAGCACATGGGCAGCTTTGGCAAACTGGAGAAAGAAAGCATTCTTCCCTAAAGCTTCCAGTAGGAATGCGGCCAACACCTAGACTTCAGTTCATCAAAACCGAATGTGGACCTCTGACCTCCAGAATTGGAAGGTAATGCATTTCTAGCGTTTTAAGTCACTAAATTTTTGAATATTTGTTGTAGCAGCAATTGGAAATTAATACAACCAATGACAGCAGAGCATTCTTAATGAGGCAGACTCCCTATGTTTCTCTGTACTCTAGCTGTTTGATTTTCAATGAGTATTTAACTCTATTTCAAGGAATAAGTGAAAGGTACAGTAGAAACATGTAAATTACCTTCAAAATCGAGGTTAATGTATTTTCTTGAAGTTTATTATTTCTTTCCTGGTACACCTAATCCTTCTAGGAACTTGACATCTCACAACAGTTCCCTGAAATCCTGAAATGGCTGCAGTACTAACACCAAATCTCATTCTCTTCTACACAGTTCTATGTGTTTACTAAATCAAACCATCATAGTCTCAGAATCCATTTTCCAACTATTTTTGCTTTAAAAATTGGAGGTAAAGGTTGGCCATTCATTGCTGCTCAACCAAGTGAAAAATTTGTAGCAGAGAAGGTAATATAATTCAGGAGGATATGGGATGTCAGGTTCTGTCACAATTTAAATAAATCTCAATAAATTAAAATCCCTTCACAACATTTCAACAATATTGCACATTGAAAGTTCATAGTAATTCCTTGAAGCAACTGTATTGAAATATTTAATGAATAAAAGACCTTTCTACTAAAAGACCAATACCTATTCACAAACTGCCACTGAAGGAATACTCACGTTCTTCCACAAACAACATAATTTAAAATGTTCCGAAGCCCCCATGTATGTGATATTATAGGAGCTGATCCATCCATTCTTCCAATGGCTACTGCAGGAAGGTAGTAGTGCTAAGGATGATGACCAAATCCAGCTTTCCTTATTTCTGCCTACTGCCCACAGAATTAAGTTCAAGCACACAAGCCGGGTGAATCAGTAGTGGCCCTAGCAGGAAATAAGATTCCACTCAAATGGGTTTATGGGGTAGAATTCCATAAAGTATTGGGGGTTTGAAAGGAATATTTATAGGGTTAAGAAGAATAAAAAGCGTGTTGAGGAACCCAGAAACTGGTATCTTCAGAAAGCTGTTATCACCCCTGGATCTGAAGGACCAGGAGGAGGATATGGTGTTGCCAGGGCCCTTGATAGCTACTTCCATGGCAGAGGCACTGTGTGATAGGGGCCGTAGTCCTGAATGGATGTGGCCATTGCCAGAACCATGTTGCCAAAGCAGAAAATAAGTGGAAAAAACCCTCCAATCTTTTTCTTTCTACCTTCCAAACTCCCACTGGTGCCTCCCGCTGGCCAACACTGACCACAGCCTTTTATCACAGCTGACAAAGGAGCCTGGGTGATGAGATCTGTAGGAGTCAGTTCCCAGGCACATGGTATGATGAAGAGTTGCAAGCAGATGGGGTGGAAACAAACAGAGAATAAGCAGCATGCCTCGTATTTGTGTGTCTCTTTGAATACCAGGCATGCTGGTTATTCTCTTTACACATTTGTCGCTCTGTAACCCCTACCAAATTTCACAGGGGAATGAGAAAACAGATCCTGTCTATGGGAGTAAAAACCTAAAAACAATATGGCAATATAGACATTCAACTTCTGCCCCGGCAGAAGGACCTTAAGGACCTATTGCAAAAATGCAAAATTTGTGTGCAAAGATGTTCACTGAAGCATAGTTTGCATTCAGAAATGCTACCTGCAAACCCTAATGTGCATCAACAAGAAACTGGTTGATAGGTTATACAATGCTATATCATGTAGATTACAGAATCTATATAGAATTGATGTGGTAGAATGTGTCAACATGGAAAATTGTCTAAAAATATTTTGAAGTGAAAATAGCAAGGTCAAAACAGTGTTGATAGTATAATCCCTTTCATCAATAATAATATATTGTACACACAGTGAAATATTTTCCTAAATTAATCACTGGGCTTTTCACTCTTAAAATTTTCCTTTTACATATGTTAAAACTAGATGATGACATCCTCTGCTCAAGTCAAGAAGGATCCAGCCAAAATGCAGATGATCAATAAATCCCTGTATTTCAAAACCTTCAAATCAGATTTTGGAAGCTCATAGCATAGATAACATTTTGAGAGAAAAAAAAAAATCAGAGTAACAAAAATCACTGTCCTGAAGAAGACATGTCTCCAGTTGACAGAACCAGACTGTATCTTAAAAAAAAAAAATGTTGTCTATGTAAGAAATTACGCTTGCTTATTGTAAAAACTCAAGCAATAAGGAGACACATAAAATAGAGGCTAAAATTTTTGTCCCCCAAAATCTCAGTAATAATCCCCCCTCCTATAATAATGCTAAATATGTATGCACAGGCACAGAAGGATTTCATGTTTGTGTGTGTATGTTTATGTGTGGGTGTGATCAGTCATCTACTGCTGCATAGCTGATACCCGAAAACACAGTGGCTATAACGGTCATTTTATTTGCTCTGAATCTGGAGTTACACTTTGAGCTGTGCTTAGCATGCCGGTTCTTCCACCTGTCTTAGCTTGGGTCACTTGTATGGCTGTAATCATCTGGTAGCCCAGGTGGGAAGCTGATGCTGGCCAGGTCTCTCTCTCCATGTGGTTTCTCAACCTCCAGAGAGTAAATACAGGTCCCCTCCCCCTGCCCAGGGTTTAGACCTTCTAAGAAGGGCAAACTGAAGTGGGAAGCGTTCTCGGAGCCCAGGTCTAGAAGTGGTTCAATGACTCTTCTGCCATATTCCATTGGCCAAAGCACACCTTGAGGTCAGCTTAGGTCACAGGGATAGAAAATCACACTGCACTTCTTGGTGATAATATTTGCACATCATTTGCAGTCTGTTTTCGTCTTCTACACATGCACTAGGAGAAACAACACTTAATATCATAATACACTAAATAATGGAGAAAACTAAACAACCAAATAAAAAAATGGGTAACAAACATAAATAAATCCTTTACTAAAGGCAAAATATAAATGGAAAATAGAATGTTTGTAGAAGATGCCTCAACCAGTGGCTAAAGGAATGTGACTTTAAACTATGTTTACTGGGAGTTGGAGGGAATATTTTCAACATGAAAATATTGTTTTGGCAGTTTATAGACTACCAGACACCATACCAAGTGAAAACACATGAGATAAATATGGTTAAAAGATCTCATTTCACAGATGAAGAAGCAGAATCTGGGAGGCTGTCACTGGCTCCAGTAATTGAGAGATGGGACCTTGGACCCGTAGTAAAGGCAATTGGATCCAGGGAGTTGTTAGGAGCCTCTTAAGCTATGATCCATCAATCGCTTCTCTTCAGTGACCTTCTTTGCATTTATTATACTTATAGACATAGAGAAGATCTGAGTGCATGGCTCATGACAGTAATTACCAGCATTTTGGGAGGCGGAGGCAGGAAGAATCACTTGAGGCCAGGAGTTCAAGACTATTCTGGGCAACATAATGAGACCCCATCTCTAAAAAAAAAACAAAAACAAACAAACAAAAAAAACTGGTATAGTTGCATGTGCCTGCATTCCAATTAATTGGGAGGCTGAGATGTGAGGATCACTGATCCCAGGAGTTTGAGACTGCAGTGAGCTATGATCGCATCACTGCACTCTTGCCTAGAAGACAGAGCAAGACTCAGGCTCTAAAAAAAAAAAACAAAAACAAAAAAGACCTTCTTTAACCTGTCAAATAAACACATAAAGCTTTAGCTTAGTATAGATTTTGGGTTTCCTTCACTCCAACCTATTAATTTTTAAGCAATAAAACTAAGGTCTAATTGGGAAGAAAGTTGCCAAAATTCCATTTGTAAAGTTAGTTACATAGGACTCAGACCCAGGACACCTACTCTGTCCCTGTATCTTTTGCTTTATGTCATCCTGCTTCCTAATCACTGTTCCTTAACAGATAGGACACATAACCCACATGACTTATCTAGGCACTTTTGTCCTGCTTCAAGACGTCTATGAAATGAGAGGTCCCTGTGCTTGCTCGCATGGTGGTGAGCCATCGCTGAAGACAGACAGACCCATGAAGCAACAGAAAGCTTCATGCTTCATTTGTCTTCCTTTGGATCCCTTCCACATCTGTAAGCACACTGTAATAAAAGCAGAGGAAAACTGCTTTTCTCTTAAAATGCAAAATGGATAAATGCCACTACAATCCATCAATTGCTGGAATATAGCATTACTCATACAACCATCTGTACCTTTCTGTATTTAACTTGGTGGGTTTGAAGTCACCAAGAGAAAATAACTTAGTCTTTTTTTTTTCAGATGGCATTTTCCAGACAGGGGTGGCTCTCTCTGATAGCAGGTGGGATCGTCTATTATTTGGATTATTCCACAGCAACATTTAGAAGCAGTGGAATAAAATTGCAAAATGAAACCAAGTCCATTTATTCAGTGGAATAGAACTGCAAGGTAAAACCAAGTCTTGGAAACATATTTTTTACGGAAGAATCTGTACTTTATTTTCGTTTTTATTTTTTCAACAAAGGTGCAAAGGGTCAGTCTCACTTCATTTCTCTTTCAGGGCATGTTATTATTATTGGTCTGTGAAAGAATCCTTTTTCATTCACTCATTATGTTGAACTATGTAAAATTGCCACCTTTGTAAGATAAAAAAGTAATCAAATATTAATGATTTCAAGTGGATCACCTAGTAGTTATTCCTTACTAAACCCACATCCAGGTTGGGTGCAGTGGTTCACGCCTGTAATACCAGCACTTTGGGAAGCTGAGGTGGGTGGATCACCTGAGTTTAGGAGTTCAAGACTAGGCTGACCAATATGGTGAAACCCCATCTCTACTAAAAATACAAAAATTAGCCGGGCATGGCTGTATGTGCCTGTAATCCCAGCTACTCGGGAGGCTGAGGTGGGAAAATCTCTTGAACCCAGGAGGCAGAGGTTACAGTGAGCCGAGATCTTGCCAGTGCACTCCATCCTGGGAAACGAGAGTGAAACTCTGTCTCAAAAAACCAAAAAAAAAAAAAAAAACAAACAAACAAAACCAAAACCAAAAACAAAACCCCACATATCCTGCTACTATTTCCATTTCTTTATTGCCAACTACATACATAAAATTAACATATATTTTGTTACAGTCATGGAGTTGTCTGTGTGCTCTGTCAAAATATATATTGCTATTTGGGGTAAATAACATACTCATTATGCTTCTTTCTTAATTCACCTTTTTAAAAACACCTAGCTATGTTTCTATTTTTAAATCTACTCTTTTGCTTCTAACCAAGGCACGATGCTGGACAGTTTGCCAATGGCACATTTTTACCACTCCACTCTCCCATCGGTGGGTACTCAGATTGCCTCAAAGCACACATCTCCCAGATATAACACTGCAGTCATCATTCTCACACATATATGCTGAGAGACTCATCTGCTTATTGATTTTTACAAGCTCCCTGGATATTTCATGTCAGTCTTTTGATAAATTTAGACTCTGCAACTATCCCCTGAGAAGACATCCTCCTATCTCAAAATGCTTCAGAAAATCCAGAAGTGATCTCAACAAAACACTGTGACAACACAATCTTCCTTATGATGATAACATAGTCTCTTCAGTCGCAAGGTGAAATAGATTCCTGGGGTTTCTCACATTCTCGTTTTCATTAAAACTAGTTCTCTCCAAAATATGTCAAAACATTATTCTTTCTATATGTCTGTTTAGTCTCCTTTACTTATAAAACTGTTTTAATTTTTAAAATTAAAACAGATGCTATTCACTACTCACAATAGCAAAGACATGGAATCAACCCAAATGCTCATCAGTAATAGACTGGATAAAGAGCATGTGATACCTATACACCATGAAATACTATGCAGACATGAAAAGGAAAGAGATCATGTCTTTGCAGGAACATGGGTGGAGCTGAAAGCCATAATCCTCTGCAAACTAACACAGTAACATAAAACCAAACACTGTATGTTTTCATTTATAAGTGGGAGCTGAATGATGAGAACACCTAGACACATTGAGAGAACAACACACACTAGGCGTGTCGGGGGGAGGTTGGGGGAGAGAGTGTCAGGAAGAATAGCTAATGGATTCTGGGCTTCATATCTAGGTGATGGGTTGATCTGTGCAGCAAACCACCATGGCACAGGTTTACCTATGTAACAAACCTGTGCATCCTGCACATGTACCCCAGAACGTAAAATAAATGTTTAAGAAACAACCATAGATGCTACCAATTCACTTTAAGAAAAAAAATTAAAATGTTCAGTGGTTGAATTTGTGATAAATATAATATGAACAACTACCAGAATACAGATGTGAAGCAAAATAGATGCACAAAACGAATCAAAGACAATTCTAGAGTGGGAAATTAAGAAACACGCATTATCTTTGCTCTGCAGGTAAATTCACTCTTGTTCCCTTTCTGGTAACTGTATCTTCTTTCCCACTGAAGAACCAGCCCTCTCCGACTCTCAGTTCTGCCATGTGGAACCCAGCCTCTGCTGAGAGCGGAAACGTAGATGATAACAGCTAAGCTAAGCAGTGTGTTCCTGCCTTTCTCTCCAGTGGCTGTCTCAGGCTTGGGCATGGGACCCAGGGAGAGCTAAGGAGCGCTGGGGAGACTCTCTCGGGTCTTCTACATATGAGAGTCTCACACTTCCCCATGGGAGGTTGTGAAGTCTGGGCTGATGCCTCTATCTTCCATTCATTATCCTTTTTACATGTAAAAGAAAGTCTCTCTGAGAAGCCAAGAATACTCCCGCAGCAAGTGAAATGAGAAAGTTATCTGAAAGAACTGTACTTCAGACAGGGGGGAGATCCAGGGCAGAGACCCTGCTGCAGACACAGCCTAGGAATATGGGGAAATAAGAAAAGAGGAAGCTACCATGGGGCGAACAGAGTAAATGATGGTATGAGGTGAAGTAAAGCCTGGTTTTGTCGTTGTTGTTGTTGTTTGAGATGCAGTCTCTCGCTTTGTCACCAGGCTGGAGTGTAATGGCGCAATCTCAGCTCACTGCAACATTTGCCTCCTGGGTTCAAGCAATTCTCCTGCCTCAGCCTCCCAAGTAGCTGGGACTACAGGTGCGCACCACTATGCCTGGCTAGTTTTTGTATTTTTAGTAGAGACAGGGTTTCACCATGTTGGCCAGGCTGGTCTAGGTCTCTTGACTGCATGATCCACTTGCCTCGGCCTCCTAAAGTGCTGGGACTACAGGTGTGAGCTACCACGCATGGCCGGAAAAGCCTGTTTTTAAATGTCAACAGTAGGTATAAAAAAGAAGAGAGAGCAAGGCCCGGGGAGGGGGTGACAGGAGGTGTCAAAGGAGTTTGTTATTTTTTTTATAGCAAGTGAAGCCTGACCCCTCAGGGCTAAGTTTCGACTTTGGGTGCTCCAGATGCTTTCACTTTGTGGATTCCTATTCCATTAAAATATTATTATAGTGCTATTTATTCTAATTTTAAAATAAATAAAAATTAAAATATTTTCATGAACTGGTTTAATATTACAATGGGCCTCAGACATGGTGCCTAACGTGACTACTGGATATGTTGCTACCCTGGACCTATTATTTATAGGAAACATTAAATTACTTTTCTACTTAAGCCAGCTTTGGTATCGTTTTCTATTATTTGTAGTCAAAAATTGTTAACCAGCACAAAACGCTTCCTTTTCCTTAAGCAACATTTAATAATGCATGCATCCTTCCCGCGAGAAACCATTAGTGTAAGCAAAACAGATGTTAATTACCAGATTTAAAACAAGCTAACTTTAAAACAAGCAAACTTTGGTGTTCTAGTTCTTGAGTATTATCAGAGGAGGATCAAGTGCAGAGCTAGACAGTAACTTTAGTGAAATGATCATGGGCATGCAGCTGTGCTTCTGTTTTAATGAATTTGCTTCTCCTACATAACCTGCCATCAGCGGGGGACAGGCTGGATGTCACTCTCCAACAGTGGGGAGGGGTTAGGCAGCCTCTTTACCCCCACACCCCATCCTCAATTCATTTCATGGCATTTAGCTATTGTCAAGTTATACTGCTATTGAACAAATTACATCAACTGGTCCACCATGGGCCTGAGCCTGGCATCTCTAGACCATTAATACCTGCTCAAACAAGTGTGTGCAGGTGTGACAATAAAAGTAACATAATAAAACTGTTTCTAGCTGCATGGAAGAAAGCCTGGACTCCCAACATGGTTACTATTACTAATAGCTGTGCTAGACATTTTTCAGTACTTAATGCTTTTCAAAGAATGTTGATGTGCATTATCTGCTGTGATCCTCACGAATCACCCCCGTGCCCACCACAGGAAGCTATAATTCTCATTTTATCTAATAGGAAAATAAAGCTCCAAACATTCAAGGAAGTTACCCATGATGTCTATGTCACAGGGTGGGGTCTCCAATACTAACCTTGAGTTCCAATCCAAATGTCTCCGGGCCATCTCCATCCCCTTCCTCCCTACCTACCTTTGGGAGGTGTGAGAGACCCTCAAGTGTTTAAATCTTGAGAATCAGTGAAATTCTCCTTGCCCAAGACCATCACATGAGATCTCACATCTGAACCATCGAAATTTTGGAGTTTCACATCCTAAAACTATGTTTCTCTATCCCAGTCAATCCCTCCATATATTGACCCAGACACATAATCTAATTTGCCTATGAGACAGAGAGAGAATAATAGAAATGCCAGAGGAACAAGCCCTGGGGATATATTGCCCAGATCTGAATCTACACAGTAGGTGCTTTGGTGCCTATAACTCAAGACTGCGTCTTAATCCTCTGTCCTTCATCAATATCTGGCTGGGCAGGTACTTCACAAATATTAAAAATAGTGTAATTTCTAGGTTCTGCTTATTAATTTTGGTCTCATTGGTCTATTACAGCATCAGATTGAGTTTTCTGTAGATCATCTGTAGTATCCCGAAAGATTATAGAAGAAGCTTTTGAAACGACCGCCACTTAACCTGCTTGCCAGGTGATCCCACATCCTCCATTCTCCTCCATGGCCTGCAGGAGATTCTCACTCTAGGTGCTGGTTCTCTCTCCAGCTGCCAGGCCATTTCTGCTCCCATCAGGGGTGCTTCAAGCTTAGTACCAGCCTCTGTTATGTCATTATTACACTGCCCTCATTTAATCTATGTTACATAAATCAGGGAGCAGATTGAGCTGCTTCTATGGAAAGAAGCATAAATGCTACGGAAAGATTCTACAAAACTACTTGACTAAAAACATGTCTGACAAATTAGGTATGGACAACAGAACTTCAAAACACAACGGAAAATTATCTAAGCTCTGGAAGGGTCCCTTCCTCCGATTGATTCTGAAGTGTCTTTAAGTAATTGCTCCACATTTGAGTAAAAACAATTGGATATTGCAGATAGCCCTTTAAGAAGGTTATGGTTTATGACTGAAAGAGATCACACCAACCCCGTAGACTTCTGCAAATAAAAACTTTGGCTCCACAAATCAAAAGACTGGAGAATGAATATTTATGCATTTATTTATTTATTTATTGAGACGAAATTTTGCCCAGGCGGAGTGCAATGGCGCAATCTCAGCTCACTGCAACCTCTGCCTCCCAAGTTCAAACGATCCTCCTGCCTCAGACTCTCGAGAAGCTGGGATTGCAAGTGTGCACCACTACACTCAGCTAATTTTATGTTTTTAGTAGAGATGGGATTTCGTCATGTTGGTCAGGCTGTTTTTGAAATCCCAACCTCAGGTGATCAGCCCATCTCGGCCTCCCAAATTGCTGGGATTAGAGGTGTAACCCATTAGGTCAGGCCCATGTTTTTAAGTTAAAAGGAAAGAGCAATTATATAGAGTAGAGATCACTGTTTAAACAATTTCTCAATCTGCGTCATTTTTTTATGAAGACACCGACTCATAAAGGCACTTCTTTATTAAGCCTTGTCCAAGGGGGCTGTTCCGCAGTGCTAGGTCTGCAGAGCTCAGCCTCCCTCTGCTGCAGATGAGTGTTGCATCCTTGGACAAATCATTTCTGCTTCTGGACCTTCATTTTGCCTTCTGCATATGAGGTGTTTGATGAAAACAATTTCTGAGGTTCTTTCATTTCTGATATGCTAGGATTCTATATGCAAACCAATCTATGGGTATGCACTTGGAAAGGAAAGACAGCTGTAGAGAAGAAGACGTTTTAAGTATGACAGAAGGACAAAATTCCATCAAGAGCAGGGCTCCCATAATATAGGAAAGAAACCACTGCCAGCTCATGAGAACATTTTAGGGGCATGTCAAAAACCTATTACCATATAAAATGTTAATATATATTAATATGTAAACGTAATTAACAAAATGAGGGAAAACTCTTTTTTAAACTTTCTGATGAATTTAGGAAGGGTCTCAATTGAGGGGACTATGTCTTTGTCCTTTTTGAGCTCCTGCCCACCTCCCCTTTTAACAGGAACAACTACAACATAGGATCAGAGCCTTCAGGAATCTTCACACCTAACTTGAACTTCATAACACTGGAGGAAGGTTTTTGGTATGACTATTATTGTTACACTTTATTTATAGCCAGGAAGTTCAATTTTTTTCATTTACAGAAGTGATACCCAGTTTCGGTTTTAGGTAAATTCATGTAAATAAGCATATGAGTTGATTTAAAGAAAAATACTGATTGAACAATATTTCTCATGATGTGTACATGTGGAAGAAACAGTGGAATCAGATGAGAGACAGAGATGTTTGCAGCTGCTCCATCCCTGAAGACAGGAGTTCCCAGGGTGGGACACATCTGTTCCATCTTCACCACCAACAACTCATGGGACCTCCAGGAATGGAAACCACAAACAAAACAGACTTTCAAACAAACTAAAGGAAAATGTAAGATGCGCAAATTTTTTTTTTTTTTGAGATGGAGTCTCGCTCTGTAGCCCACGCTGGAGTGCAGTGTAGTGGTGTGATCTTGGCTCACTGCAGCCCCCACCTCCTGGGCTCAAGCAATTCTCCTGCTTCAGCCTCCTGAATAGCTGGGATGACAGGCACCCACCACCATGCCTACCTAATTTTTGTATTTTTAGTAGAGATGAGATTTCACCATGTTGATCAGGCTGGTCTTGAACTCCTGACTTCAGGCGATCCACCCGCCTCGGCCTCCCAAAATACTGGGATTACAGGCGTAAGCCACTGCACCCGGCCAAGATGTGTAAAACTAAAACACACACACACACACACTCCTTTACTTTTCAATCTCTCTATTACACACAGACACACACTCACACATATTTTCAAAGTGGAAATACGTCTGCAGTAATGCCCTGGGTGATTCATCACTGAAACACATTATCTCACTTCAGGAACAATGTTACTGCAGTGAATTTAATGTCATTTCTTGTCATAACCATCCAGCAACCTCACATTGACACCGGCCACATGAAGTTTTTGAAGGCTTCTGCATGGGTTAAATCTCTGTGGATCTGATGGTATGGTTCCTGTTTGACAGCTAAGAACCTAGAGTTCTGTGAAGCAAAAGAACTTGGCAAAAGTCACACTGAGTTAGGACCAGATCTTCGCATGCCCAACCCCAATGTGGCTTCTCTTTCCACTGTCCCGTCCACACATTTTAAGAAGATGGTAAGACTGTCTCTGTCTCCTGCCCTTGTCCATTGCTGCATGATCATGCCTCCTGGGAACATCACTCTGAATAGAAAGAGATACAAACAGGTGATCTCAACCACAATTTAGAGAGAAACAAACTTAGGTTACTGAAAACGCACATTTGCCTTAGAAGCAAAATTGAATGACATAATTTTTTCTTCAGTGTTTCAGGAGAATGAAGCTATTGACAAAATGATACAATGAAAATAAACAGAATTACACAAGTATATCCATGTAGTCACACAATCAAGGGAGAATATTGTCATTTTTCTTTGATTCCCTCAAGCAATAGAAAGCCATTCTGTCTCTCTTATGAGAAAGAAAATGTATAGGAAGGAAATTGCTTGGCTTTGAGAATGACAGGAAAGGCTGGAAAGCCTTGGCTACAAACGGGCAGCCCCAGAACACATCACATAGGTGTCAGGATAGCACCAAGAAGAGATGGTCAGATTTAGCAGACCTGGCATTGACAGCAGAGGGCATTAATCAGTCATCACCTTTTTCCAGAGGCCATACTAACCACTGTACCTGGTGGTATCTGGCAGGTATTTCCAACAACAGTGGCTACACATTCCCTGTGGACCAGCAGAAGGGACCATGTCTGCCATGGAGTTTCTGCTAAGTTTCATGTATCATGTAAAAATATGGACACACAAGCCGGGCACAGTGGCTCACGCCTGTAATCCCAGCATTTTGGGAGGCTGAGGCGGGCGGATCACGAGGTCAAGAGATCAAGACCATCCTGGCCAACATAGTGAAACCCTGTCCCTACTAAAATACAAATATTAGCTGGGCGTGGTGGTGTGCGCCTGTAGTCCCAGCTACTCGGGAGGCTGAGGCAGGAGAATTGCTTGAACCCGGGAGGCGGAGATTGCAGTGAGCCGAGATCGCGCCACTGCACTCCAGGCTGGAGCCTGGCGACAGAGCAAGACTCTGTCTCAAAAAAAAAAAAAAAAAAAAATGGACACACAAACAGGCACACACACATAAACACACATGCACAAACAGACACGCACATACATGCATTAAGACCCTCAATGCACATTACAGACTGTGATGTATACTCCTTAAAATTAATAGGTAAGTCAACAACACTACTAACAAATCATGGTTTAGCCACTTACTATACAACAAGCTGCTTCTTCACCCCCATAAATAGCATCTGCATACCTGAATCTTATTAATGTCTTCATATCTGTTCAATTATTTTTAGAATAAAAAGTGAAGATAGTGTCACCTACACCAATGGTCAGCAAAATGCTGCATGGGCCAAAGCATAACCTCCTAGTTTTGTTTGTCTGGTGAATTAAGAGAGTTTGTTTTGTCTTTCACATTTTTAAATAATTATAAAAATAAACAGAATTTAGTGTGTGGTGTGAAAAATACATGAACTTTACATTTCAGTGCCTATAAATAGAGTTTTATAATAAAATATTTCTAACCATTTGCCTGCATATAGTCTATAGCTCTCTTACAAAAATAACCCTAGGTCTAGTCTATTCATGAGGAAACTGGAAACTGGAAGTTGGAAATGCTCCCAAAGGAGGAGCATTCTCCAAACTCTGACCGCTATTTCTCAAAACCATCAAGACCATTTGAAACAAGGAGAGACTGAGAAATTGCCACAGATCAGAGGAGACTAACCAAACACGACAGGTAAGCAATTTGGTGTCCTGGTTTCTATTAATTAAATAGTTAGCTGTATGTTCCATTAACTATTTAACTAATAGAACAAAATGAGGAAGAAGCATCAGAAAGAAAACATTAATAGGAAAACTGGCAATAGCCAAGTACACTCTGGAGTTTGGTGGATAGTAATGCCTCGGTGTTGGGTCATTAGTTTGAAAAAGCATACCACGGTCATGTGGAATGTTAATAAAAGGGGAAAACAGATAAGACGTATGAAGAAACATTCTATACCATCTTTGCAACTTCTCTTTAAATTTAAAATTATTCCAAAATAAAAACTTACTAAAAAGTAGAATGGAGGATTTTAATTCTAAGGGAAAGGAAAATTCTCCATGTATCTAAAGAACATGGAAGTCAGCATGAGTTTGTTTCTGGGGGATTATCTTCTCAGATGAAAAGGGGCCACTAGGTAGTGGGAGGTGGCAGGTCCTGATGGCTTCACACAGAGGCGCAGACTGAGTTCCTTAGGGGGTTTTGTAGGAGATCCTTTGAAGAAGGGGTGCTCTGTATTAGATATGTAGAAAGTTGTGGAAAAGATAAGGATACCGAGGAAAACCACCAATGCAATCCACAATCCAATCACTTGACAGTCTGCAACTGCACACAAAAGGAAAAGCAAAAACATAGTAATTAATGCAATGCCTACAAACTGATGTCTACCCATCACTCACAAAAACTGCTTTCACCAACAGTGAAAATTCATGTACAGTGTATTCCCCAGTGACTTCTATCAGACCATGTCGAAAGGGAGAAGTTGGATTCACCATTGACTAGTGGATACTGTGGCTCAACAGTCTCCATCTCTGCAAGTGCTGATTATTCTGTTCCTTAAAGGAAAGAAAAACAGGAATCAATATGGTTTGTGTGTAAACCTTATGCACAGTAAGTTGCCCATCAGCCAAAACCATTTTTGACATCCTGCCTGTGGAATGTGGCATGCTGACACTTGAGAACCTTTTGCTTATTTCCATCGTCCCTTCATGTTGCATCTACTTGGGAAGCCTGTCAAGGAGACATTCAGATATCTCCACCATTTCCATGAAAATGAGAATAATACTGTGGTAGAGCATTTACAGTTCTATAATCCTCCGTTCCGTAAAAATGAAAAGTCATGCCTCACAGATGCTACTGAGGGGGACTAAATATTAAAACTCAAGCATATTAACTGCAGTATCACTTATAACGCTAAACCAAATAAACAGCAAATATGCTGTGGCCGTGTCCCTGAATTTGAATCTGATATTTACAAGCTGAACCATCCTGAGCAAGCTGCCTCATCTTCCTACAATTCAATGTTCCTCACTCAAGACATGAGGTGACAATAGATTCTGTCTCACTGGGTGATTGTGGGCATCATATGAGTTCCTATGCCAAAGCACTCAGAAGAGTTACTGGCATGTATAAATAATAGATATCCCCCTGCTATTGTCTTTATTAATAATTAGCATTAAATGCTAATTAATAAGGGACTGCATAAATAAATCAGGATACACTTGTAAAGTGTGAATTTCTAATTCATCATCTAAGAACTTATTCTATGGAAATAATCAAACATTTTGGAAAGAGATATACGTGCCAAGATATTCATGGTAAGCATTATTTATGACAGCAAGAAGCCTTTGAAAGCAACCTGAATTTCCATCACTAAAATGATTAAATAAATATGGTTCAGACATGCTATGAATAGGATATTAAATCACCATCAGAACCATGACTTGAAGATAATATAGTGTCACAGGAAGCATTTGCAATGTGTTATATGAAACAGTATATATAAAATACTATTTAACCCAAACGAATAAATTCCTTACACAAGTGTACATGCGTATATGTAAAATATATAAAGTATATCTAATTATGTCACACATATTTGTTATTTTGAGGGGATATTCAGCAACATTTCTAATCAGAAATGTGACCCTGTAGATGGGGCAGGGTCCAGATAAAAATGAAAAGAGGCAGTCATGCCTTAGGAGATCATTCTCAGAAGAATGAAATATCTGCTCCAACTTATAATATATTTGAAAATGTAAAGCGATGCAGAAGCATCATTAATGAAGAATCTGGGAGAAATCCAATGTCACGTTTAGTTGGTTTATTTCCTCCTGTACGAGTGGCCAGTTACCTTTCCGGCAAATTTATTCACAAAGAGGTTGAGATGGAGAAGCAGGGCTCCTGCAGGCTCAGGAGCCTGTGCAGTGTGATCCTTCCGCTGGCGTCAGAAGATATGCAGCTGAACACATGCAGATTTGGGTTGAGATTTTCAGATTTTATCTTCTCCCAAAATCCAGAAGGGACCCAAGGAAAGATTAAAATTCTGATTGCTTTCCAGATATGGAAAAAAGAACGTAAAGGCAAAGCTTAAGTAGGCTTGCTTTCCATCACGAATGGGTTTCTCATCTTATCTTTTATGTAGACATTTTTATACCTTTTGATGTATACAAAATTTAAGAATGCAGGGTTTTTTTTTTCAGTTTTGCGGCAAAATCTTCCACTTATGTGAAATAGCTGATGTAAAATGCTATGTAAATTTTATCTGAAAGGGTCTATGGAAAGCCATAAACATCAGTTGCCAGGGTCTCATTTTGTCCAAGGGCCAGATCACAACAAAATATATCTGACTTAGAAATACATATTGAATTTTATAAAGCCACAAAAATATGTCTTGAGGAATGCATGTTAGTTGGACAAGCCAACACCTCTCTTTTGAATCCAAAATTAAAAAGGCGGTATAATCCTTTCTTTCCCATCAGTAAAGGAAGTGACTATTGCAACCCACGTTCTGAGTGTGAAATGAGGCCTTGTTACGTTTCCTAATTTCCAAGATTGTTTTTCAGCACCCAGCTGAATAAAGCACATCCTGGGAAGAGAGAATAAGAAAGTCTTAATGAGGCTCAGCTCAACAGGGCTTCTCATTACTGGCCTGCTTATGAGCCACAGAGAGAATCAAGCATCGAGGTTCAGAGAAAGACAGAGTGAATCTGTGAGGCTTGCCAGAGAAGTGCACTGGGAGAAGCTTCCTCCAGCCGGTCGGTGCCAAGAGAAGCTGGCTCCAGAGAAGCCTCAAAGACCTTCAGGGGAAAGCTAATGGCCCATTGGAAGGAAGCTACTCCCAGGGTCTTGGGAACCCCAGCAGGAGACTGTGGCCCACAGCAACTTCCACCGACCTAACTGCCTCATTTGTAGCTGTGCTTGGAACACATACATCATCCCTGGAAATGTGCCTCTGTCAGGATGGAGGAAGGAAGCCCTGAATCCAAACACTCAGGCAGTGTGACAGGTCCCCTGATACGACCCGGGGACTTGAAGGCCTGCCATCTCCCCACATCTCTATAATGCTAATTACCCGCTGCATGGCCAATGGGGAAAGAATTCATGGCATTTCCACAGCTGAGGCCATTCCTATAGCATACACAGCAGACAACTCAGGCACAGAGAACCAAACGCAGGAGGAGGTCTCCTTCCAATGCGCCACCTGGCCATACTTCCAAAAACCTCCAGCAAGATCAACGCCTCATTAAATACCCAAACATAGCCATAAGGAGTCGCTGACAATACACAGTTAGGTACCCTCCTGTGTCCATGGTCTTGCGTGCTTGAAAGAACCTTGGTAAGGAAACTGATATTCATCCAGCGTGATTGTGTTGATGGCACCACTTAGGGTGAAGGAAAGGGTCAAAGGTCCCTTCATCCTCTTCTAACCAGGCTTCTCTGAAATACTGGTTTCTGATTTATTGACATACCTTCCTCTGTGTTGTTTTCATGGGTTTTACTGACTCCTTGATCAGCCTGGAACCCTCTCCACCAGGATGTGTACAGAGATGCAGCTCCTTGTCAGGCTTCCTCAGCCCCCATCATCTGCCCAACTCCAGTGGATACCACCATGATTTTCCCATAGAGGGAATTCCCAGAAAACAGGTCTTGTTCTCGCTTCTAGTCAAATTCTCCCCAGAAAAAGTCGTATTTCTGACAAGATTTGTTTCTGAAAAGCCCCTATGTGGCTGTCAACTACCAGTTTGTCCTGGGGCCCCAGACACCTTCTTCTGTTGTGCATGCTTCAGAAATACATTTCCCAGTCTCTCTCCCACTGGCTCTCAGTAGGTTCCTTCAATTTGCAGGCACTGGTGCAAGGCTGGAGGACAGGAAGAAGGAAGAACTCCAGTATTTGTTTTTCTTCCTGCTTCTTGCAACATTTTCTGCTAATGGCTTTGTCTTCTCTGTGGTTCCAACTCCTCCACAGCTCCCCTTACCATCTTCTCAGATACCCCAGCAACATCACCCAGGACGGCTACTGGTTCTAACTTCCACCAATGGGCCCAGTACCTGGGCACCAGCAATATCACCTCTTCCCTCTGTCCCTCCAACCATAGGAGTGGTAACAGCTTCTTGCAACTCTTAACCTCTACATTATTTTCTCAACAAACATTCAGCCTTTTTTTAGCTTTTCTACACCTACGTAAATAATCCCTATACTATATCCCTCTGTTAAAATACCTAGAAGATTTTTGTATTTTCCTAGCTGGAATGTGTTTGAGAGATTCAGTCACCAATCATTTCATTCTATTTTGCTTCCTTAAAAGCATTTATTGCTACCTAAAAATGTCCTGTGTGTATGTTTTGTTTACTTTTCTATCAACCATCAACCCCCCAAAAAATGTCCTGAAAGGAAACATTTTGGTATTTAGCTCACTGTTGCATCCCAATGCCTAGTGGGAGGTATTATATCTTTGCCAAATGAATAAAAATCTGTGCATCAGCTAAGATGGCCTCCAATTAAAACATGAAATATGGTGGATTAAAGGATGGGCAGTGGATCAGATGGATAGATACGTGATAAGCAAACATTGTAAAATATTAACTGCTGAATCTAGGAGCTGGTATTTGGAGTTGCAATGAGCAATCCTAGCAGCTCTGTCACTACCTGAATAGGAGGGAGCTGGTGCCCTGAGAAGCTGAGACCTCTGGGCTGGAGCCCCGGGCCCGCATGAGCCCACGGTAGGTACTGAGAGAAGCCACATAACCCCTCTGAGGTTCAATTTGTTTTCTCTGTTAAATGGGATTTCATATTCTCTCCACCCATCAGGAACACTCCATGAGACAACTTAAATGTGCCCTTAACCTTTGACTTCATTTTGATGGGACCATGCATGGAGTTCATTTGCTCTGGACTTCTCACTAATTGAGACTGATCTTCCTCTCCTTTGGCCATTATGTATATCAGTAAGGATTCCTTTAGTTGCATTTAAATGTAAAGCACACAGTCACTACTGAAAGTCTAGGAGTAGACTGGCTTCAGGCTCAGACGGATTCAGGTGCAAACAATGGCACCAAGATGCTTTTTCATCATTTCTCAGTCCTGCTTTCTGCTGTGGCTTTTTGCTAAAGCTGCATATAGTGACGAGAACATCATCTCGTGAACAACATTGTTCAGTCCATCAAGAACTGGTTAGGGTTCCTTTTCCACAAGTCACAGCAGAAGAAGGAAGAAGCCATGCTGCGTGTTACTGTCTCCAGTGGGTCAGTGTCATCCCTAACCCTATCACTGTGGCCTGGGGGAAGAGTGTATTGAGCATCCCAGTCTGTGCCAGGAAGCCTCCTACTGAGGCTTAAAAAAACTCAGTTTTTCCTGAAGTACAAAGCGGAAGGTAAAGGACTGGTGGTGTTTTTCCATAGCATTCTTAGATGCTGTGAAAAAACAGGACAGGAAGGGCAAAGGAATGCTAAGCAGAAAAAAAATCAACAATTTTTCATTCTCAAACCCAAACAAAATAGAAAATAACAATATAATATGACTTATTCAACTCAGTCATCTTGTTAAAAAAGAGAAACCAAGAGAGCCCACAGAGTATGCCAGATATTTAAGCAATTATTCTGGAGAATAAAGTTACTACTGGAATTGACTCTTTTTTTTTTTAGCATTGTAAGATTAGACCATCTGAACCCAGTGCCACGAATGATCTAATAGATATATTTTATGATGTTGAGTCTTCAGTAACAAACTCAATAGGCAAGGACAAAATTGGATGTATATGCAAGTTAATCCTCCACAAATATGATGTTGACACTTTCACCAATTTCCTCCAGAAACTTACGCTAGAGATCCAAAATAGACCCCCTGTTAGTTGCAACCAGATGACATTTTTCTTCTAATCCAATACAATTTTTAGCATCTAATTAGTTGTCAATCTTTTAAAAATTAAATTATGCAGCTATTAAAAACGATGAGTTTGTGTCCTTTGTAGGGACATGGATGAATGTGGAACCCATGATTCTCAGCAAACTGACACAAGAACAGAAAATCAAATACCTCATGTTCTCACTCATAGGCAGGTGTTGAACAATGAGAACACATGGACACAGGGAGGGAAGCATCACACACTGGGGTCTGTGGGGTAGAACTAGGGGAGGGACAGCAGGGGGTGGGGAGGCTGTGGAGGGATAACATAGGGAGAAATTCCAGATATAGGTGATGGTGGGATGAAGGCAGCAAACCACATTGCCATGTATGTACCTATGCAAGAATCCTGCATGATCTGCACATGTACCCCAGAACCTAAAGTACAATTTAAAAAAATGAAATTAACACAAAATCAACATAACAAATCTAGATCTCTGGCTTTTATTTAAAAATGTAAAAATATCTGGAAACTGGGACATACATTTCTCCTGGCACTAATTGGATGGCCTTCAATGGCTGCTGAGCCCGTTACATGGGGCCTCTGTCCTAAGGTTTGCCACAGTCCCCACTATTCCCTCCTGCCCCATGCCTAGACTGCTTGACTCATTCGTGTCCCCTGCCTGGCTTTCCTGCCACCCCTTGAGGGAACTGTGTGAGAACAAGGCTGACATTGGGAAAAGCAGCACTGGAGATGGGGACAGAATCCCGACAATACATTTGAACCCCAGGACCCAGGGTGAGTTTACAACCCTGATCAAGGCATTGTCTCCTCATCAATACAGTAATTTATTTATTGAAAAAAAAGGTAAAATACAAGTCATCCAGGATAACCTGGGTGTAAGGTTATTCTTGTAAGGATACTGCTGAGTTTAAAATGAGGAAACTGAGGCCAGCACGAGACAAATTAAATTCTAGTTTATTTAGCTCCCCGGCAAGGTTCTGTGGCCCCGGGGGAGGGAGAAAGGGAGAGAGGCCAGAGAAGTCGCGCCCGGCCATTCTGGGTGTGGGGTTTTATAGGGAGGTGGGGGCAGTAGATTGGTCAGTGGCGAAACAAAGCATGGGCAACTGCATTGGTCATAGAGAGACTGGACCTGGACTTGGCAAGTTGCCATTGGTAGTCCAGCAGGGCTATGGACAGGTGGGCTGGAGAAGGTAACAAAGCATGGGCACCTGTATTGGTCAGAGAGA